>JAXCEX010000069.1:0-120817 GCA_038382965.1 Ceratocystis huliohia | reverse complement strand
AAAACTTTTTTTTATATTGCAGAAAACCCCCCCCCCCCCCCCCCCCCCCATCTCTATTCTATCGCCGCACTTCTATCACTTTAACTCTCGTTTAGTCAAGCCTCCTCTACAGAGAAGAACATTGGAGCTATCGAACAAGAGAACGACACCCTTACTTTCCCTTGAAAAGGGTCCAAGTCAGCGTCAACAGACTATAGCCAAAGCCCGATCAGCCCACCCTCCAGATAAGGAGCTATTTAGTGAAGGGCTAGCTAATCCTAGGGGCAAGTCTTTAGCCATACACGGCACAAACAGCATACATTCGCGTCCTAGCTCAAGGAAAGAAGAGCTAAAGGGATCCTTTTCCCCCGGTGTCAACGAGGATACCAGGCTCTACACTTTCTCAGGTGTCTCTGATAGAACACAAAGCTTTGTTACTGTAACTTCCCCTAGCAAGTGTCCAAACAAGTCAAGAGCTTTTGAGAAGGCGCCCTTGGGTTTAAGGCCACCTATGCGATATATGCACAACATCTTTAGCTGAAAACCACCACAGCCCCCTTTGTATGGCTCTTTGATAGAGGAGCCCTGGGCTTTTCCGGTTCGTATAAGAGCCCGAAAAATATCCAGACCAACACCCCGGCTCTAAGGGATAGTGCTTCCAAATCAAAACTGTGTCTGAGGCTGGATAGCTAGGAATCTTGTGACAATTTCACCATTCATTTAGGCCGTGGCAGCCGGGCTTCTTTTATATTTTATTCGGTCATCTTGCTAGTGCCTTGTCGTTACTCGCGCCAAAGAAAAGAAAAAAAACCGGTCTTGATTTAGCCGCAGCCAAGAACAGCAGTAGGAAAGCTGGTTCATCATTATTTTACATAATAGTACCCATGTATCTAAGTCAAAGATGGTCTATTATATATTTCTGACGGTATTCCATCTCGTGGCTATTAGCCATTGTCTTGTACCAGCGGAAAAAAGATAAGTTGCTTTTTGTAATTGTGTAGAGGAAATAAGAAAACAAACTACTTATCTCTTCTACCTGGCTGCTTAACCGCTGCCTAATGCTCACTTTGCTGTGTCCAGGCAAACCCTCTACAATGCAGTTCCCTGGCATTGCAAAACACTTTTGCCTCTCGTCCTTTCATACGCTACTTATCAAAACTTTTCTCTTTCCAGCTACTAGCTCATGTTAGACAGTATTCCCAAATAAACTGAGATGGATCTCGGATAGCTGCAAGGCCCCGCACGATATACGTTAATAGCTCTAGAAAGGCCGCGGGCTATATTGTAGCATTTCCTATCTCGTCGTAAAAGCAAGCTTAAGCGCAGCTGTTGTGTGCCATCTCAAGAGTCTATAAACGTGCCATGTTATCTTGTTTTACGAATAGAGAAGATGCCCGTAAATCCGCGACAGAACACCCAAATCGAAGCAATCAAGTTGAAAACAAGAACAAAATCAGTCTCATGTGAAGACAAGAGAAATCAAAGCAAATACAAGAATGACGGGGGCGCTGATATTCAGATAACAGGACCTAATGGCAATGACTATGGCATGGTTTTCCCGTAGAACGGAAGACTCCTTAGCTAGTTTGCGGGCCCTGTGCGCAAACGAGATTGGTTCTCTTATTAAGCTAATTAGTGCTCGTTTCGACATATCAGCTCAGCTACCCTAACTTGGGTGAATATGGTCGTTACGATTTTATTGCGTGTGTAACGTTGGTCAGACTACGTGCCATCCCATCATGTGATGTGACCTGAAATTGTCTCCATTATTAAACAGCTAACTTCAACGTATTTTTATACATACACAGAAATATAAGCCTTTGCACGTCGATCGCAGATCCGGCCAAAATCAAGATGAGCCAGGTGTTGTTTATGTTGTAAACCAGTCTTTTGTCTCAACACTTCTCCGATATGCCCCTTTAACATACTCCCTTTTAGGCCGATTTGAGTGCACTGGTCAAATATGAATCGGCTTTTTATAATAACCTATGAGCAAGACACTTCTTAGATAACACCAACCATTGGTTTTGATATGGCAGCAAAGATCAAAAGGGCCCCAAGTAGTAAAGTATATTGAAGACGGAGACTTGGGACACAGGTTCTCTCAGGATCTAGGAGATTGCCACAGACCGAATCGAATATTCATGCCGTTATTTCTTAACGAGCCTCGGTCTGTCGGGAGTGACGCCCCCACACCAGCAAGCCATGATCCTTACCTGAGTACTAAGGAAACGCTATTTTTGAAAAAAAAAAGGCCTCATTGCTACGGAGCCGCATCTCCGGTGTGACGGAGGATAGATTTTCCTCGTACTGTCAGCAACTGGTGCGCTAGGCTCGCAGGCTATAAATAGCTGTGTTCCCAAAACCCAGCTAGATAAGTAAAACTGCGCGTCTCTGTAGTCAGATACTCCATCTCCAAAAGGAGCGCCATAGAAGCAGCCCGCCCAGCCAAAGCCTGGAAAAAAATACACTCGTGAAATATTTGGGTGCTCCCAGTTGAGCTTGACAGCGAATGCATGGATGACGTCACAAGTGGGCAAAGCCGACGTATTGAAGGTGCTCAGCTGCAAAAATACATACAAAAGCATCACGACGTAGAAATAGGCAGCAAGACAGGGCTAGGCTTCGTTAGCAAAGCCGCCCCTAAAAACAGCTCTTTTTTAGAGGAGGCATGCCCTATAACAATGCACCCTTCCTATGCTAGCAACAAGGTTGCCCAGTGGGCTATACCCAGGATATTCTCCTCGAACACGTGTTGCCTTCACTATCGCACCAACTGCAGGCCTAGACATGCCTAGTCGCTCTGTCCTATAGACACTGTATTTCTGCCTCAAATATATCCCGAGGGAGAAAAGAGGGACGGTGACATACCATAAAACACAACAACTTCGGTAGCCAAGACAGAGTCAAGCTTCATATGTACAGCCACCCTGAGCGGGATATGGGCTTGCAGGTAAATAGACGAAGGGAAGGGGAGGTAAGCTGGGGGAGCTTGGGGGTTGGAGAGGGTTCGTTTGTTTTACATATATGAAATCCTGTTCGAGATCTGTCTCGGCCAGGGAATCCCCATTTTGTTTGCTCCCTAGTAGAGAGTCAGACAATCAAAACTAGATGCCGCCGTTGCTCGAGGCCGGGAGAAAAGGCTGTAGGTGCATGCAAATACTGGCATGTGCATATGGATTCACAATGCTACCCGCTATGTATAGTTAATCCTGTTGTTCGTCAACACGCAAGCTGTCAAATATTTTCACAATGATTCTCTCACTCACTGTTGTCGTTTTGCCTGTTGCCTTGTCGGTCCACTTTATGCCCCTCCTTTTCTGCTGGTTGCTCCGGCTAAGAGGAGGTAAGGGTGTGCTTAGGGTTGGCTAGAGGGGCTCCGCAGGGCTTTAGAGAAAGGCTTTAGGCCTGGCTATGGGCCTTGGCTAGAGGGGTAGTTAATTTCCCTAGGGGGAGAGGTGGGGCAAGGCCTTTCCTGAAGAGAACAAAAGAAAACAACCAGCCCAAAACAAACAGACAAGTGTACATAGTGTACATACAGCTGTTAGACAGACAGGTCAACAGACAGGTAGACAGAAAGATAGACAGGCAGCCAATCAGCTCCTACAATACCAACTGATTCGCTTTTCCTGCACCCAGAAAAGAAAGAGCAAAAGAGGCAGAGAAAAAGAGAACAAAAAAAGCTCTTGCTTGAGTAGTCCTACATTCGAGCCAATGGGAGAGCGGCTCTTTGTTTGTGCTTTCCTGCCTTCCTCTCACTTGTCCCGCCCTCCCCCATTTTACCGTGCATCTTGCAACTTCCGCCGTTTGTTTAGATAGCAAACACCAGCTTCTTGCCTTTTCTTCCTTCCTCGCTGCTACAAGTTGCCTTGTTACTTAGGGAACTGGCCACTTTTTTTTTCTTTTTCTGCTTTTTTTTTCTTCGTGCCTGCCATAACCTCGTCTCCCCCTCTCTCTCCTCCACCTTTTTACCCACTTCTAATTAGGAAGCTACTGCAAAACTCATAGTAAACGGCGGCAACAAGTTATCCCATCCCTTCCCAAAACAGCACCATATTTTTTGCTATCTTTTTTTTTTCTTTACCCTTCCCTTGCCTTTCTTTTTCCCTTTCTTCCCTCTTCTTCCCTCTTCTTTCTCTCTTCCCACTCTTCTCGTCAGATTTCCATTTTTCTTCTTTCTCTACTCTTCTTTTTCCTTTATTGATACACTCATACACACAACTCACCCACCTTCAAACAGCCCCCTCTCTCTCACACTCTCTCGCTGTCTCTCTGAAGCCCTTCTTCTTTAATCTTGTCTTCTTTTTTATTTTTCGTTTCTTACTAATTCCTCATTTCTCACCATCTCCTCTATTTCCAATATAGAAGGAACCAGGATAAAAAGGCTTCATACATTATTGACAACGAATCATCAAGGCCTCACCTCGCCACTTCTCTCTCCTCCCTAAACCTCGACCTCTGAAGCCCGCCCTCGATACCAGTTTCGATCTCGGCGCCTTTTCGTCTCTTTCCGTCGCTGCCAGATAATACACGTTGCTGCTGGTGCTTCCTGCGAGCTTAACTCCCTCAGCGTCGCACTATCTCTGTTTCCATTTCTCTCTTTCCCTACGGTCGTCACTTGTATCTATCACGGCTGAGCACATACAGAGTCAAAACGAGTTCTTTGGTTGTTAAATCTTAAAAAGAAAAAAAACAAAAAACTGCCACTTTCACAATGTCTGAAATTAACCAAGTTCTGGCAAACTCTCTGTCGCCGGGTAAGTACACATTCATCATCGTCATCTGTCACGTGTCGAGTTGCGTATCCTTCTTGACTCGGTGACTCTCTCAGCCCCTGGCAATCCCACCCTAGCTTGCCCCCCTCAACCCACAGTCACTATTCTATTATCTCTATCACAACTCATCCTCTAACCTCTATCTCATCTTTTACACAGATACGGCGACAAGAAACGGTGCTGAGCAGGCCCTTGCCCAAGCTGCCGAGAACAACTTTGTAAGTAACCTCTTTTTCCTCCTCCCCTCTGACATGAGCCGCCAGCCATGTCACTCACTTCTCCCCCCCCCCCACCCCCCCCTCACCCCCCCACCACCATACACTACACCAATCCCCATACCCCACCACCATCCCCCCCCCCCCCCCCCCTACCTCCCTTAGCGAGTCTTTGGTTCTCCTGGGAATTCTTCCATGCAGGTTGGCTAGCCAGCCTATACTACCGCAGTATCACCCTTCCACCCCATCTCTCTCACCTCCCCCAGCTTTACTCCCTGTAATCGCTGATGCAAACAATCTACAAAAGCTAACCAGCCTATTTTTAGCCTCTCTACCTCCAAGCCCTAGTACACGAACTTGCCAATGAGAGCAACCAAGGTCCCATTAGAGCCGCTGCCGGTATTGCCCTAAAGAATGCCTTCACTGCCAGAGATCCGACACGTCAACCTGAGTTGCAAGCCAAGTGGCTGCAGCAAATCGATGATGAAACCAAGGGCCGTATCAAGGCCATGACCCTTGAGACCTTGGGCTCATCCAACTCTCAGGCTGGTGCTGCTGCAGCTCAACTCATTTCTGCCATCGCCGCTCTTGAGATGCCCCGTGAGCAATGGCAGGACCTCATGCCTTCTCTTGTCAAGAATGTTAGCGATGGTGCCGCCCACTTGAAACAGGCTTCTCTTACTGCTATTGGTTACATTTGCGAGAGTCAGGACCCTGAGCTTAGATCTGCTCTTGTCCAACACTCAAATGCAATCCTCACTGCCGTTGTCCAAGGCGCTCGCAAGGAGGAACTCAATATGGATGTCCGCCTGTCTGCAATCACTGCCCTTGGTGATTCTCTCGAGTTTGTTGGTAACAACTTCAAGCATGAGGGTGAGCGCAACTACATCATGCAGGTCGTTTGCGAGGCCACTCAGGCCGAAGACTCTCGCATTCAACAAGGCGCCTTTGGTTGTCTCAACCGCATCATGGCCCTCTACTATGAAAATATGCGCTTCTACATGGAAAAGGCCCTCTTTGGTTTGACCATTATCGGCATGAAGAGCGAGGACGAGGATGTTGCTAAGCTTGCTGTCGAATTCTGGAGCACCGTCTGTGAAGAGGAAATCAGCATTGAAGAAGATAACCTCTCTGTCGACAGCACAGAACACATGCGCCCCTTCTACAACTTTGCTAGAGTCGCTGCTACCGAAGTTGTTCCCGTCCTTCTGCAATTACTAGCCAAGCAGGATGAGGATGCTACCGATGACGAGTACAACCTAGCCCGAGCCTCTTACCAGTGCCTGTCTCTCTATGCCCAGTCTATCCGATCACCCATTCTATCCCACGTGCTCACGTTTGTCGAGGCCAACATTCGCTCCGAAGACTGGCATCTCCGTGATGCTGCCGTTTCTGCCTTCGGCGCCGTAATGGAGGGTCCCGAGGAAAAGGTTCTTGAGCCCATTGTTCGCAATGGGCTAGGAGCACTTATCGACATGATGGGTGACTCCAACTTGCTTGTCAAGGACTCTACTGCCTATGCTCTCGGCCGTATCACTGAGGCCTGCCCTGAAGCCATTGATCCTGCCACTCACCTCGAGCCTCTGCTTAAGGCCCTCTTCTCTGGTTTGGCTACTCACCCCAAGATGGCTGCTTCGTGTTGCTGGGCTTTAATGAACATGGCCGAGCGTTTTGCTGGCGATATTTCCGCACAGCAAAATGCTCTCACCCCTCACTTCAATCAGAGCTTACAACAGCTGCTGGAGATGTCTGGCCAGGCTACCTGCGATTCTTCCACCCGCACTGCCGTCTACGAGGTCATCAACACTTTTGTTCAGAACTCTGCCGTCGAGAGCATGGCTTCCGTTGCCCAACTGTCTGATGTTATCCTGAAGCGTCTAGAAGAAACTATTCCTATGCAGAGTCAGGTTGTTTCTGTTGAGGATAAGATCACCCTATCCGACATTCAAACCAGTCTCTGCACCGTGCTGCAGGCTATTATTTTCCGCCTAGATGCCGAGATTGCCCCCCAGGGTGACCGCATTATGCAAGTCTTGCTTCAGATCCTTAGCACTGCTGGCGCCAAGTCCAGTGTACCCGAGGCTGTGTTTGCAGCCATTGGTGCTCTGTCTACCTCCCTGAATGAAAACTTCTTCAAGTACATGGAGGCGTTTAGCCCCTTCCTATACAACGCGCTGGGCAACTTGGAGGAACCCGGTCTATGCTCTATGGCTATTGGTCTCGTTAGCGACATCACTCGCTCGCTAGGCGCCCAGTCACAGCCTTTCTGTGATCAGTTTATGAACTACCTACTGAACAACCTACGCAGCTCGTCTCTGTCCAACCAGTTCAAGCCTGCCATTTTACAATGCTTCGGTGATATTGCGCTCGCTATTGAGGGTGCCTTTGAAACCTATCTTTCTGTAGTTGCTCAAGTGCTGCAGCAGGCTGCTGGTGTCGAGGCTACCGCCGACGGCTCATACGAGATGATTGACTACGTCATTTCTCTGCGTGAGGGCATCATGGATGCCTGGGGTGGTATCATCCCTGCCATGAAGGCCGGTGGAAAGGGTAAGCTTTTATATTTCGTTGATTGTTTGGCTTCCAGAATAATGCTAACATTTTTACGTACAGCCACCGCCCTACAGCCGTACGTTGAGTCTATCTTTGCTCTGCTGAACAGCATTGCTACCAACTACCTCAACCGTAGTGAGCCACTGCTTCGCTCAAGCATGGGTGTTATTGGGTAAGCCTCTTTTTCTCCTTTTTTTTTTCCTTGTCTTTTTTTGAATGCTAACATCACGTCCTTCTCTTCTCTAGTGATCTCGCCAAGACCTTCCCCAACGGCGAACTAAAGGAGGTTTTGCGTCAGGAGTGGCTCACTGCTTTGATCAAGGAGACCAAGTCCAACCGCGAGTATGGTCCTCGCACGATTGAGACTGCGCGCTGGGCTCGTGAACTTGTCAAAGGCCAGATTGCTTAATTGGCCTTATGGATCTAGTCCTGTGATGCTGCCTTGTGTCTTTTCTTTCCCCATTTCCCCGATTGTCACTGCCCCTTCCCCCGACTCTTTTCCATCCACTTCACCCTATTCACTATGTAACTTCCCTTTTCATGTCCATCTTCTCTTTTCTGTCTACTGATTTCATCTTTCACATTGTACTTTTCCCACACACATGTTGTTTTGTACCTTTTCTATTTCCCTGTTGTCTTGCAATACCCTGTCATTTTCCCCTTACCCATACACTATTAGCACTTCTTCTATTCTGTCTTCATTCCGTCATAAACATGGATTTATCTTCTCTATCTCCTTGACGCTTCTTTCCCTTGGTTTCGACAAGCACCTCACTCCGGGCCTTGTTTTAAGTATCTTATTGTTGGCCCGCACTTGGTCATGACACCCCCCTTCCCTTATCTATTTTTGTTGTTTCCCGATGTCTTTTGTCACTTCATGAAATGTATATAGACCCTTTGTAACGCCATATCACAAAACATTGTTTTCCCTCTAACCTAGCAATCACATCCTTCCCTCTATCTCACATGTGGCCCTCAATCGCGATGTAAATGATCCACTACATATGTACTCATCTATTTGTGTACCTTGCCTTTTTGTCTATACACTTGGCCTATGTTAACCAAGACTCTTGGTTGGCCCTGTAAATAATGAAACGTAGAGAGCTGTCTCTTGCCTACCCTCTTGTTCTTCGGATTGCATTGTCGATAGTATAAACGCAAAAAATAATGTAATTCTGTGTATAACATAAAAACTAAGCAATACGGCCTGAAAGAAACCCCTCCCAGAATAGCCACTTGATGGTTTCCTTTTTCCCAAATTCCAACTCCTTTATTTTGTTTTCTTTTGTCCTTGACCAATATTGTCTGAAACTGCTCTGCTCATATGGTTTTCGCCGTCTTACCCAAGGATATCGTCAAACAACGCCGCTACCGCTATGTGACATGCCAGCCAGACGATGCCAACTACACGACACCAGGCGACCAGCACGTACACTCCACGTGCCCTTGCTAGGCTCTCTTGTACAGCACATGATGTCAGCCGCACGAGCGGCTTAAACAGTCGTCGCCTTTTCTGGAGCATGCCGGCGAGGCTCTGTATGGGTGCGTGGTAGGCACGGTCGCCTTTGGCAAGGAACTTGACGATGGAGCGGCGTAGTATTGAGCGAGTTATTTCTAGTTGTATCTGGTTATTAGCTACAAATCAATAGTTCTTCTGCATCCGCAAAAAATGGAGAGAGGGAGCATAAACTTACGCCGCTCCGAATCCCAATCTCGTAGCACACGAGACACCATATCTAGCGGTGCTGTGTGCTTTTTGCGCTTCAGCAAAAACTTTGCCAGCGCCAACCGTACACGCCATGAATTGGCCAGTGACTTGCAACAGCCACGGGATTTCAATAGGTCAACTAACAAAGCCACATCTTTGAGTGCTACCATTAGCCCCGAGTCTGTTGCCAAGTCCGATGTGTACGGCTGGTCATGTAGCAGAAAGACACCTGGGTGATAGTTTGTCTCAGCACAGCGCAGGCCAAGAGCGATGGGCTCCATCCGTGCAGATCCTACGGCGCGGCGGAACTCGGCAAGCAAGGGAAGCGGCATCAACGGAGATACATTCGTGATTAGATGATCCCGCAAACTGGTATCGGGGTGAGCGGCTAGGAACGCGGCAAGCGTGGGAGTTACCTCAATGTGTACGCGCAGTGTGTCCCGAGATATACGGAATAGCGTTAAATTGCACCCAGCAGCGTCAAGAATCGAACACACCATCTCCTCGATGGGCAGAGCACCATGAGTAATGTCAAATGCCCAATAACAGTTGAGTGGAGTAGGCGAGTTCGGAACAGGAGTGGTAGGGGGGTTCACAGGAGGCGTGGAAAAGGCATCACGCAGTGTCGAGTCAGTCCCATCACAAAGAAGCGTAAGGTCTGCGAGAAACTATACAATAGTGTGGGTACAGTCAGCAACATCGATCGGCCATTTTTATACTCTATCAGACTCACATGCACTGGATAATCAGCATGAGATCGGATGCATTCCACACCTAGGACCTCATCGCTCATCCCACCACGCACAATCTGTGTGACTGTAGCCTCGACCATGACCACATTGCACTGCTGTTTAGCCAGTCTGCGTAACTGGGCCATGAGCTTTTCCCTGCGAAAAGCAGCACCCAAAACTGTACGAGGGCTTTTTTCATCCCAGCCATCTCTGCGGTGTGGAAGCGAGAAAAACACATTGGCCGAGTCCGCCTGCCGATAGACTGTATACCCACGCACGGGGAACGTCTCGATGTTGTCCAGAGCACTACGTAGACCTAGCTTCTCGAGTGCTGCAATTCCACCTGGGTGCAAAATGTGGCTAGATTGGGCCAAGGACTGCTCATGCTTGTGGTCTAAAAGAAGCACGCTGCGGCCTTGACGCGCAAAGGCTACAGCTGCAGTACAGCCAGTAATGTCAGCACCGACGATGGCCACATCGAAGCGCTTCTCGGCCGTGGTGCGGATGGAGTCGAAATCCATTTGAGGAAGCCTAAAGGAGAGAGAAACCTGTATAGTATAGCTGTAGGTAATGATGGATGCAATGATGTATGGTAGAATGGGTGGGTATCGTGATACTTGACCGAAAAATGAGTGTTTTCCAGAACGAAGCAAGGATGATCAGAGGCTTCTGGCGATACTTGAAAAAGGCGCCGGATTGAGCAATTGTCGTTTCTGTGTTTATGTAGCTTTGTTACCAGACAGTTAAGCAACTGCCTTTCGACATTGATCACTCTCTTGCTACAAGTTCCAGTCTTCCCCTATGTTATGTTACACAAGTCTACCAACGTCTTCTCACGATATATCCTATATTTATACTACCGCACACCAATCAAGAGCGAAAAAAGAAGGCACCGAAAATTACACTCACTGCTTTAATCACCCAACAGAAAATATCCCATCGATTTCATCAAATCACACATGACAAGCCATAAATGAAGACAAGACTATTCCACAGCACAAACTTTTCCCATTCCGTATATTCATTACCTGACCTTTTTACCCCTTTGTAAACGGCCTCCCCTTCCTATAATCAACGCGAAAAAGGTGGGAAGCCAGTCGTATGAAGTACAAACAAGAAAGCGAGAAAAGAACACCAATTATCAAAAGACCGAGAAAGAAGAAAACACAGCAAAAAACGAAGGCAAGTCAATGGGAAAGGGGGGGGGAAGCAAAGAGGGGAAAGGACGGGAGGGGCAGGTTATCAGGGGAAAAAAGATGGAAAAGCAAAATAGAGAGCTGCAAGAAAAAAGAACAAGATACAACCCGTTCTTTTTCGATACCTTCTACGCCAGCAGCTGAAATGGCAAGAGACGGAAAGAGAGAAATCATTCGTTTGCGGACTTAAACTTAGACGTAGGCGTGGTGGACGTGGACAGTGCGATTGTCTTTTTCTTCTTTCTTTCTTTCTTTTTTTGTTTGTTGTCTTTCTATTTTTATAAGCAACAGCCGCAACAGCAACGGCAGCAGCATCGAGTCTTTTACTACTTCTTGGAAAACTCGACGCGCAAAATAAGATGCCGGAAACCGAATCCATCCATGACTTGGCAAGCTTTGACGGCGTCGTCACGGTCGACGTAGCTGACAAAGGCAAAACCCTTGGCCATACCGGTGTCGCGGTCCTTGGCAAGGAATACTCTAGCGACACGGCCGAAGCGCTCGAACAGGCGACGCAGCTCATCTTCCTCGGCGAGCTCGGAGACCTGTAGTAGTAAAAAAACAGTTTAGCAATTGTGCATAAAGGGTAAAGCGGAGCATAGCAACCGGGAAAAAAGCAAAAAGAGAAGAGGACTCACATTAGTGACGCGCAGAGTTGCCAGATCGTCACGCTCGCCAAACTTGCTGCCACCGCCCATTCTTTCGCCAGCAGCAGCACCACCATTACGCAGCGCAGGAGGCACATAGGAGCCCTTCTTGGCACCATCAGCTCCGCCAGCAGCAGGGCCAGCCAACGATGAGGGCTCGTCACCCATGCCAGCGGCAACATCGGCAGCGCCATCGGCGGGAGCCATAGTATCCTTGAAGGGACACCGGGTAGTGAAATGGTCGCCAGAGCAGATACGGCACTTGACCTGCTTGTCCTTGAGTTTGTCCTTCATGGCTTGGGCGTTGGGGTCGTTGGCCTCAGCCTTCTCGTCCTTGCGCCAGTTAATGCTAGGCTTGAAGATCATGTTCTCAGCTACAGAGGTGGTGTCGGTGGCGGGACCGGGGCCATCCTTGGCAGAAGAGCCAAACTTGGCCCAGGTCTTGCGGTCGGCCACGCGCGGGTTGAGCGTCTCGGTATGAGTGATGAGGCGGATGCGGCGAGTAGTCTTGACCTTCTGGCCCTGGTCGTTTAGGGCGTAGGTAATGATGGTCTTGGTACCATCCTTGTTCTGGATTTCCTGAGGGGGGGGCAGCTGCTCGAGGCCAGACTCCTCGACGTCGTCGTCATCGGCCCAGTCTTGCCTAGAGGGAAGGAGGGAAGAGGATAGGTCAGTCAAAGCGCCTGAGGGGGAGATAGAGGGCAAGGCGGAAGGATAGACAAGAAAGACACAAAGGAAAGAACGCACTTCTTAGCGACGGCGGCCATGATTGTTATGGTTTGTTGTCGGTTTTATAATGCGTCAAGGTGCGGGTTAATGTTCGTGCTTGTACTGCGCTTGTACTAGTACTTGATGATGCCGGGTCGGTAGCTGGGCTGGGCGGAGGGGCGGCGTCGGCAGCAGAAGGGGGGCGTGTCCAAAGGGGGGGAGGGATCAGATATGCAGATAGCAAGAAAGAGGCTTTGGTGGGTGGTGGTGAAATGTGGAGATCGGATTGAGTTTTCTTGCAGGGCGTTTATTCGTTCGATTAAGTTAGTCGAAATGTGTGGCAGCACACAAGGGTACAGTCAGCAAGGAGCAGCAAAGGGACAAGGCTGAAGCCAGATAAATGTGAGGCTATCAAGTGCAAAAGTAGAGAGGCGTCAAAAGTTCAAGTCAGGCAGCCTTTCCGCATGTACGGTTTGTTCCTTGGTGGGGTTGACGATGTTCGAATTTTGTTAGTTTTTGGTGGTGGCATTTGACGCCACATTTCGTTTTGGTGGGGGTGTGTGGCGTCGTCAGATAAAGCCACACAAGGGCGACGCCTCATGACTATAACCAAGCCAAAGCTTGCATTTAGTTATGCTACTTGCTACATAATGAAATTTGCTTCACAAGCCAAGTCCATGCTCCAAGGGGTTATAAAAAGATGTTTTAGAAATAGTAAAGGCTTGCGAAAGCTTTATTAATGGCGACTCATCAAGAAGGTCTAGCTGTTGTACGAGGCATTCTTCCTCCACCATCACATACAAAATATTGGGTTTCCAACAACCACCACCCCTTGACGGCCTCCGCTGATTATGTTAATATATCTACGTTTTCTGTGTCAATGAAAGAGAAGAAAAAGGAAAGAACGAAAACAAAGAGACAGACAAGCGAGCTGTGGGTATAAAATACAAATTGACTGTCCTTGAAAAGGGGGTGTGATGAGGAACAAACATGCTGAAGAAGGAAAAGGGACACAAAGAAAGAGACACGCTGGGTCGTGATAAGGAAAGAGGAAAAAAGGGAAGCAAAAGAAGGACAAGATCAGTTCCCAGTGATATGGGAACAAATAGGGAGCTGAAAATTACCGATTCACAGGCAGTGGCGGTAGTGCCCGTGTCGGTGGTGGTGCCGGGGGTGGGCTTGTAATAATGGGCATGCTGCGTCTGTTGAAGATAGCCGCTGCGTTTTTCGCATCTGTAGCCTGCGCTCCTGCTACAGCGCTGTTTGCTGTTGGCTGTAGTGGAGCTGATCCCATCGCCGGCTCGATGATTGGGGTCACGGGAAAATCACTTGAAGGTGAGCACACAATATCAGGAATCGCACCTTGCTTATATGCCTTTTTAGGCAGTAAGACAGTCAATGGCGGCTTAGTCTTTGGACGTGGGGTTTCAGCTAGGTCAGCTAGCTTTGCCTGATGACGGGGTGGGCCAAAACCAGGTTGGCTGCGCCCATGGTATACCGACTCAGCCTGCACTGAGACCCGCCTGAGGAGCCCGGACGACAGACTGTTATGTCGAGTGGTAGTGTGTACATGTGAAACCACCTCCGAAGGCTCGAGCACAAGCGAACGACGTCGCTCATTATCAGCACCGAATGTCGGCGCTGTTGATGGTGGCTCAGCGCTACCAACTTTTCTAGGCGAGTTGGTTATGGTGTCAAGACTGACAGGCGGTGCATCGCGCAGTCTAGGAGACTGTGGCCTAGGAGCCCGCGGTGTGCTTGGCAACGGCAGCGAGGCAAGGTCAGCAATATGGGGCCGGTTTGTGACAACAATGGTCTGGGTAGTCGGGCTGATGACAGAGTGTCGTATAGACGAGCCAACGTTGAACGAACTAGTCCTAGTGATCCGCGTACTATGATAACGTCGTGGAGCATGAACATTAGAAGCGTAGTAGGATGGTGAAGGAACGGGAGAGGGCAATGGCGAAGGCGAAGCTATGCTCGTAGGCCGCCGTGAACCGTGCTCCGTTACAGCCCTGCTAGAGCGACGGGACGGCACACCCTGGCCATGGGCTACGATAGTGATGGGGATTGCAGAGGAGGCAGTGGATGCTGCTGGAGATTCAGGTACGGGTGAGACAACAGCAAAGCATTCAGATATATGGCTAGGTGGTCGCAGAGAGTTGGCAGTAGTCGGCGTTGTTGAGCGCAAATGGGAAGATGAAGAGGGCAAATCGTGCACTGTGGGCAAATGACGGAGTGCCGGCGGCGGCAGCTTTCTAACGCTAGATGTGCGAACTGCATCTTTGAACGATAGTGTATCGGCAGATGGAGATCGGGCCACGGAGAAACGGCGCATAGCCGGGTTAGGTACGGAGAAATTGGGCACGGTCAGGGTCGGTGTGGATGGCGAAAGCAGCTCAAGTGAGCCACGAGAAATACGAGACTTGGCAGGGTCAACGGCAAGTGACATGGAGCTGCGCGGCCGGGAGATGTTGGTACCAGGCCCTGTGCTGAGCGAGTTGAAGGACTGCATAGACTGACGCTTTTCGGCCAATGTCATCATAGGGATGGCTTGGCGGCTAGTGACTACTGTAGCTGCATCCTCAACATGAGCAAGGAAAGAGTCACGGATAGGTGAACAGGCAGGAGAGGAGGCAGCAGATGTCAAAACTGTACGCTGGCCCGAAACGGAAGAGAGAAGGGACGATACTATAGACAGACGGTTGTATTCCCGTAGATTGTCGAGCTGACGACCGTCATGTGACACAACACTGTTGATAGTAGATACCTCGTCGTCAGCCTCCTTCTCCCGCTCCAAATCTTTATCCTTGGGGCAACGAAGTGTCGAGGCTGTGGGAGGTGGGGGTGGCACATCAACATCACTGATAGTGCTGTTGCGGTTGCTCTGGGCTTGAGTATAACTATTGTGGCTGATACTGTGACTATTGCTATTCCGGTTGCTTTGGCTATGGCTGACAAAACTCTGGTGGCTGTTGCTATTGCGATTGCTGCGCGTGTTCCACGAGAGAACTGACAACTGGTCTGGAGCAGCGGGTAGCGCCTTGCTGAAGCGCGCTGGGTCGCGGACGACTAATGTGCGTTGACTGCCTTGGGCGCGGAGCCGACGAGGCTCGGCCTTAGGCGCAGCCTCTCCCGTCTCACTGAGCATCTTCTTGCCACCTAGAGCCTCTATTTCACGGCGCAAGACGCCGATCCAGCCATCCATATCGTCGCTACTCTCAAAGACCATAAGGTAGTTACTAGCATGGCGCTTCTCAAGCAACCGCGAAAAAATGGACCGCGTTCCGGCAGACATTGTGCCCTGCGAGTCCATGACAGCTGACACTTGCAAGACCCAGTGCTTCCCGGGGAAGATGTCTGTAACAAAAGCTGCCGATTCTTTGCCCAGATGGAGAATCTTTTCTGGGAGGCGGTCATATGCGCCAGCGCCGCTGTATTGGAGTAAGTAGCCTGAAGTCACAAGCACGTAGATCTTGTGTGTCCACTCGATTTTGGGCAACGAACTAGAAGCAATGCGACGGTGGCCTTTTTTCTTAGGAGGTGGAAATTCAGCACTGTTCAGTGATGCAGTAGAAGCCTCGCTAGCTTTGCTACTTCCAGAAGCATCTATATCCTTGGCTGCACCATTGCCAGTGCGCTTTTCCTGTGCACGAAGCAATGAATCAGCAGAGACACTCGATGCCGGTAGCCGGCTGTGGCGAATAGCCTGGGGATATGCGCGGAATAGCGGAGGCGGGTTCCATGTTGCCATGGGGGCCTTTGTGGTTTTGTACAGCTGGGACTGTGAAGGCAAACGCGGTATGGGCACAGAGGCAGGTGGTGACAAAGACTCGGTGACAGGCTCATGGCTGGGATGCAGCGGCGGCTGGCGCGTCTTCTGTGTTATTTGGTTTGCAGCATGGACATCGACGACAATCGAAGGCTTTTTCTTTGTGCGGTTGCGGCGTAATGGGATATGCAGCTGTGATTCAGCCTCATCGATGGGCTGGAGACTGGGTTCACACACAGTGGTTGCAGTGGGAGGCGGTGATGTAGTGGTAGCAGTGAGTGTTGTTTTAGGCGATAAGGGAGACTGCCATGCGGAGAAATCTACAAAGGAACTGCGCAAAAGACCCGAGGGCTTGGAGGCGACCTGGCGCAAGGGCTTGGCGGCAGCAGAAGCTGTAGCAAGCTTTGTTTTAGAGGATGAGGATGTCGAGGTTGACGTCGAAGTTGAGCTTTTGTGTGAGTCTTTAGACTTGGAGCGCCCAAATATATTACGAAGTCCCAGGCGCGATTCACGGCGAGATATTTTGGCAGGCTTTAAGGGCACACGCAACTCATCTGACGACGATTGAAGGTGGTCGGGGCGCAGGCGACGGCTGGGCATAGAGTCGGGAGACTGGAGCACTTCAAGAAGGCCTTGAATAGAGGGCGACGAGTCTGTGATTGTAGGAGACTTGGGCGAGAGCTTTGGGGTTGGTTTTGAAGACTGCGACTTGATGGAGGGCGGAGGCGAGGCCATTTTGAGTGAAGTACGACGAAGGAGCGAGGTTGTGAAAAACAAGAAAGAATACAGTTGATACGAAAAGAACGAATGGAAAAAAGTCTAGTTGGCGATAGTTGGTTATGGTTGTATATGCAATGAATGAGTGGACAGCAACGAGCCAGCAAAAGTAAACAAAAAAAAAATGAGATGAAGCACAGCAACAGGAAGACGAGAAGAAGGACAAGAGAAAGCGAAAGAAAAATCAAAATAATCAAAATAATACAAAAGCGTTGTTCTACTGACAAGACAGTAAAAGGAGAGCTGCCAGCCAACAAAGAACTTACAAGGAAGCTTCGGCGAGATTTGATCTGGGCCTTCACAGGCCAACCAAGATTTTTTGTATATAACCTTTGGCTTGTTTTGCTATTTATTGTAATGCGTACCGAGAAGCAGGGTAGACAGCGACGGGGGGGGGAGGCAAGAGAAGGGGGCGGGTAGGCGAATCAGGAGGAGACGAGAAGACAATGCTTCTTATACACCAACTTATACGCAAACACAAGTTCTTATATCCCGGCTACAGTCTGACCTGTGCAAGATTTTCATTCACGCATATTGCAGAAACATTTTGAAACAATGCAAAAAAGAGGGCAAGAACAAAGAAGAAAAGAAGGCAGAGAACCGCAGGGTCGAAAGATCCCTTCCTCTTAGTATAAGGGTGGGCGAGTGTCTCCTGGGTCCATGTTGTTTCGTTGCAGCAACATTTTGCGTTTCAGTCTGCCTTCTAGTGAAAAATCAAAAGCCAAATGTTTCGTTTTGAAGGGTGAAAAACAAGAAAAAAGCCAAGCAAAGGCAAAAGAAAACATAAGAGAGAAAAGACAACGTAATAAAACGAAAGGGGAGCAAGGAAATGGCATCTTACTGGGGGGGATGCCTCTCCTGTAACTTGACTTGTGAGCTTAACGTAGCCGCCCAGCAGCACTGTGACGATATTGACTACCCTTCCTTTTGGCCCAAGTCCTGTGTTTTGCTACAGTTCCGCCTGTCTATTACAGTCATATTATATAAATCTTCAAGATATGGTGTGGTGCGGTGCGGTGCGGTGCGGTTTCCTCGCGTTACACGTCCATTTAAACAGAGGCAACCCAAGATAAGGGTTAGCTGAAATACGGGACATGGGTTAATGTTGCTTCACTCCAAACATGTTTGGATCAGCAGACACAAGATGCATACTGAGACAGGCTCAACAAGACCTGGTCCGTTTGTGAGAATTCGGACTCGGTCCTGTAAACATGCATACGTGGACATCTACGCAAGTATGCAGGAAGTCTCTTTACTACTGACTGTGTGCTGTAGTACTCGGATCCCACTTGTCATATTCTACTTGCGTATTTTCCCCGACCCCCATGTTACCCAGTACCTGCAGCGGGCTGTGCCTGTCTGTCCATCTATTTGCGCCTATTCCCTTTCCTATTCCCACTTTTCCCTGTTCTTGCGTCTCTCTTCAACTGCGATTCACGCTCAGGCCTGGATAAAAGGAGACTTTTATGCTTAATCTCCGAATTATTGATCACTAAGAACAATACATAGCTGCAAAGCATATACGTAAAGATATGGTAACTGCAAGGTAAGGCTTGTTATTAAGTTATGCAAGCTTTTTTTAGCCGTTTAATATGTGGTCGTCAATATCCCGTTATGCCGTTAGTGCACTCCAACTTTCTCTTCTATTTTCTCTCCTTTTTGTCCCCTCTTTTTAGTTAGCTCTTGTAGAAATCACACCACCCCAACTGTGTCCAAGTATGTATCCAGGTACTGTCAACTAGTAGCTAGTAACTGCTCACTATTGTGGCGAGAGCAACTGCCCAGAGCAGCGCGAAATAGGATGACAGTGTGCGTGTGTGAGCGAACATGAGCCCTAATTCTTTTTAATGTTTTTAATTCTTTCTTTTTCACCTTCTATCATCTCTCTACCGCCCTGTCTCCCTCCCCTTCTTTCAACTTCCTCTCCCCCAGTCGTCTCTAATTTCCCTCCTTGCTCGCTCTCATCCCAACAATCATGTCACCCGCTGGCCTTCATTTCCCCACTAAACCCTCGCCCTCGCCTCTGCCCTACTTGACCACCGCCTCGCGTCTTAGCCCTGCCCTGTCGCCTTCATGTGGACCTTCGCCGCCTCCACACTTGTTGCCAGTGGCCCAGGTTTCCGAGGGCTCTGAAGCTTCCCAAAATACAGCAGGCCCCCAGAGCCTGCAAGGCCCTGCACGCCACAGAGACAGAGGACCTACAGACACACCGCCCCCTCGTCCTCACCCCCGCCACTATGGCTTGCATTCCAGCTACGACCCATTTAATCTAATGACAGAAGCTGAGCTAGACGCCGATTTAGACGACATATACAGAACCCTAACCCCAACCCTAGATACTCCACCGCCTACTGCTGTCACTACTGCCTCTGCCTCCCCTGCCACCACTCTACTCCCCTCTGCTTCCGCCTCTACCTCCGCCTCTGTATCTCCCTCTTCGGAAGCCGCTACTACGCCGACCACAAGGCTCGCGTCCCTACCGTCGCTGCATGCCGCTGCTGTGACCAACTCTGGCCTGCAACGCACTTTTTCACGTCGTAAGTCTAGCCCAAATCCGACCTAGACACAGTGTAATGTGAGACACCCTTGTGCTTCTCCAACTCCTTTCCTCCTCTCTTAACCCCACTAACACTCCCGTTTTCTCTTCCTGTTTAGACTCCACTTCGACGACCACTTCGTCTCCTGCCTCCGCCTCCGCCTCCGCCTCCGTCTGTGCCTCGGCGTCAGCATCTGCTTCTGCCCCCAATTCAACATCTGCATTTACTCCCTCACAGATTCCTATTGCCAGTGCTTCTCCATCGCTTCCCAGTGCTGCTAGTACCCGCAGAAAATCCCTCCTACTCAACTTGTCCGTTAGCGACCCCACCATGCCTGGCCCTGGAGAGCTTGTTACGTCGCCCAATACATCACGGCGCCCGTCTGTGAGCGTTCATTCGCCCGGCCATGCTCCACTTGGATCGCCGGTGCTGCCTGTGCCGGACCACAATCAAAAGTTGAGCCAGAGTCGTACTACCAGTCTCGGCGAGATTCACCAAGAGCTCGAAGTTGAGCAAGAGGCTCAGGTGGTGAGTACACTCATGAACCCAAGCCCAAGTTGCACACTGATTTACTTTTTTGTTTTTTTTTTACAAAGAAACACATTATTTTGTCTCTTCCCTCCCTTTGGTAATGCAAATTTCCAGCCCCACTACCCACTAACAAACTTTCTGCTTTCCTAGAACCGTCTCCTTGGCATGATCCGTCAGCAGCAGCTTGAGCTTCAGCGTCTCCAAGCCCTTCAGTCCCATAATAACAACACTAGTAATAACAGCGCTGCCATTGATGAATCGGCCATTGCATCGCCTTTACCCGCCACAACATCTCCTGTTGGAGTCTCACGTCCAGCAGGTATCAACCATAGCCTCTCACCAACCACCCAGCAACAGCCTGCCCAGGGTCAAATTCCCCGAAGCTCCTTTGATTTAGTCCGTGCTGATATCCAGCATCGCCGCCGCAACTCGAGCATTGAAGCTTCACCGCGCATGCGCCCTCCGTCTATTAGCGGTGACACTGAGCATGGCTATGGTCTTGGTTTTGGCAGCGCCTCAAGTGCAATGGCTGCCCGCGATGACAGCTCTTTTTACCAGGCCGAAACACAGATTATGATGCGCGAAAATCAGATGCTGCGTCATCGTATTCGTGAGCTGGGTACGTTGTGTTATTTCCACTTCACACCATATTCCTTTGTGGCTATCTCATGTTGCGCAACTTCTTTCTTCTATACCATACACCTGCTAATATATTATCTAATTTGCATAGAAAAACAAGTCGCTGATATGGCCGCTGCGTCACCAACAACTGCTAATCAAAACTTGACTCGCCGCTCCTCTCTAGCCCATGGATTTGCAGCAGATGTCCAGTAACAACGGTGTCTCTTTTTTTTTGATGTGATGGTTCATTCACCTCGAGGGTTTTATTTGCTTTCTTCCTTTTCTTTGTGCCATTTTATTTGCTGCCTGTTGAATTTTTATCTCGCCCGTATTCAGTTGGTTTTTGAGGTCTGCTTTTAATTCTTTCTGTGTCTGTCTCTTGTTTCTGACTTGCTTTTTGCTTACCACACTTATTTACTTTCTAGGGGCCGCCGGGCCAAGATGAGGGGAAAGACGCACTCGTCTATCTCTTCTGATACGGGTTGCTTTTTATTTTTGTTTGAATTTGTCGCTTTCTTTCAGCTTAGAAAAATCTGTGCCATTACTGCTTCTCTTTTCTCAACAGCGTAGTGCTTATTTATGTATATATATCGGTATATTGCTAACCCTTGTAAATTCCCCTTGTCTTCCTTCGCATTCAGAGCGGAGGGTCTTTGGTCAGCTCGCCATTAGACTTCCAAATCTCATACTCAAAGTCTGGTTGGAACTCTGAGTACAGTGTTTCAGGATCAGCGTCTACTACATACGTGTATTGCGCTTCTTTGTCGTCGATTATTTTCTTTTCAAGTCTCGTGCTCTCTACAATCATCTGCACTTCACACGTACGATCTAACAAGGTAAAAAGGTATGCTGCCTCATCCACGGTGCTACCAACAGTCAACAAACCGTGGTTTTGCAAGATGACAGACCGGTGCTTGGGGCCGAGCGCCTCAGCAATTCGCTCGCCTTCCTCAGCCGCAAGCACCACACCACCAAAGTTCTTGTAGACCGTGTGATTGTTCCAGAAGATGCACGCATCCTGATTGAGCATTTCCAGCTCACGGCCAAACGCGCTCCATGCCTTGCCCTGTGCCGAGTGCGCATGGCATGCCGCATGCACATCAGGTCGTGCACGGTGTATAGCCGAGTGGATCATAAAGCCGGCTGCATTAACGGCACGCCTGTTGCCCCCGATCACAGTTCCGTTTTCATCCACGTGCACCATGTCGCGGGCCGTCAGCATGCCAAAGTGGACGCCCATAGGATTGATCCAGAAGGTTGACGGGTTAACGGGGTCGCGTACACTGATATGCCCGGCAGCGCCCTCGGTGAAGCCCTTGCGCGCGAACACACGGAAGGCGCCGGCCATGTGCTCGAGCTGCCATTGCCGCTTCTGGTAGGGGTCGGTGAAGGCAGGAATCCCAGGCAGGGGGATTCCACCAGTGGCGATACGCGCAAAGTTTTCGTTAACGTTGGGTTTGGTCGTCGCTACGGTAGTAGCAGTACAGGCAATAGCTGAAGTGGGTGTTGTGGCCGTGGCCGTGAGAGTACCAGTAGACGAGGCGACCATGGCAGCAGTGTATCGTATAATTTGTTAGTGTTGATTTGAAGATCCAAGGCTAGTTTATTTCGCAAGTTGGTGTTAGCAAAGTATGCACATTGCTATAAGTCAAAGCAGTAATGAACAAGAGAAGACCGGTGAGTAAAATAAAAGAAAGCTTGCATGGAACTACGAGCGGCTTCAAAGAATTTGCGTGGTTAACATCTCCCTTATCTTTGTCGTTAAACACGCATAACCGGAGCCGGCAGCGTGCACGTAATAGCAAATTCAACAGCGTCCACTTTGAAGAGAAACGCCTTGAAAAGGAAAAGGGAAAGTCTCAGCGAGCTTAGCAACTGAACGCAAGAATCGGCCTAACGGTTAGGGGCGCATATCTCGGAAGCCCGTTCCTCCTTCCTACGTGACAGGAGCTGTCCCTTATCTGGTTGTGCATAGGCCTGAGTAAGGAAAGAACCATCAATGATAAGTGGGTGGGCTAAGGATTTGACTTGCCCTGCTTGTCCCCAGCTTTAGAGATAGGAACCCCAACTAACTCCAACCTCTAATTTTTGGAGAACATAGAAGGAAGCAGCGGAGATGGAGATGCTTTCCAACCTAGGGTTATAGAAATACAAAAAGTAGGGTTACAATGACCCTGACTGGGTTGTGTCATGGCGAGTGTGATGGAGAGAAACTGTGGTGGGAGAGTCTGTTGAGTATGAGAGGCTGGTAAAAGGAAGAAAAAACATATTGGCAAGCGCAAAGGCTAAGGCAGACAAGAGAAAGGAAGTAGACGAAGAGAAAGTTCCTGATTGACTGGTGAACCCCAAGCTTTCATCATCTGGATTTAAACTCCTTATCATGCTCCTCAGCCGAGCCGTGCTGCTTAGGCCCCGCCGTCTTGGGCTCCGTGGATTTTCTACGTCAAGACTTGCCGCACGTCAGGCTGACTTCACTCACGCCGTAAGAAACCACGCCCTTCTCCCTTTAGCTTCCCTTACATCGGCCATATCCCTTGTCTAACAAACACCCTTCCCTTCCCTTCCCTTCCCTACAGGTCATCGGCGCTGGGGTCGTCGGCCTTGCTATTGCCCAACGCCTCGCTACGACACACCCAAAAAGTAGCGTACTGCTTCTTGAGCGGCATACGTCGCCCGGTACTGAAACATCCTCGCGTAACAGCGAGGTCCTCCATGCAGGTATCTACTATGGGCGCACCTGCCTCAAAGCACAGCTCTGTGTACGTGGCCGTCGGCTAGCCTATGACTTCTGTGCACGTTATGGCGTTGGCCATGCACGCGTCGGCAAATGGATCGTGGCGCAAACGCCTGAGCAGCACGCCGCACTAGCTGGAATTGCTTCAACGGCCGACGTACTCGGCGTGCCGACGCGCTGGATCAGTGCAGATGCAGCCTGCGCCGCCGAGCCGCTAGTGCGTGCTGCCGCCGGTGTGCTGGAGTCGCCTGAAACGGGCATTGTGGATTCACACGGCCTAATGGTTGCCCTGCTAGGCCAATTTGAAGATGCCGGTGGTGTGCTGGCGCGTGGCGCGTGTGTTGAGGGCATACAAGCGGAAAATGGGGGAATGGGCGGGTGGACACTGCAGGTGCGTGATGCGGCAACAGGCGACGTGGCCGAGGTTGTAGCGGAAAGCATTGTGAACGCGGCAGGGCTAGGGGCTGTGATGGTGAATAACCTGATAGTGGCACCTGAGCGACGACGGAAGATGTTCTATGCCAAGGGAAACTACTTTGCGTATGCGGGGCCGCAGCCGCGCATCAGGCGGCTGATTTATCCAGCACCGACACCTGGCGGAGGAGGATTAGGCACGCATCTGACTCTAGACCTGGCGGGGCGAGTACGTTTCGGGCCGGATGTAGAATGGGTTGATCGGTTGGATGATATGGCTGTGAATAGTGCTCGTCTACCAGAGGCAATCACTGCGATCAAGCAATACTTGCCGGGCATTGACGGTAATCTATTGGTCCCCGACTATGCAGGTGTTAGACCAAAACTAGCGAGGGCTGGAGCTGTCGGAGAAGGGAAGGGTTTCCAGGACTTCATCATCCAAAAGGAGGAAGGCTACACAGGCTGGGTCAACCTACTCGGTATCGAGAGCCCGGGACTGACTAGCTCATTGGCGATTGCCGAGATGGTGGAAGGTCTACTGTATAAGTGATGATGATAAAGGGAAGACGACAAGATAGGAAGCAAAGAAGTGGATGGAAAAAGACAAACGCTCAACATTCATGCTCGTTATAGGCGATTCTAGCCTCATATAAAACTACACTCTCAAACCCCTGTCCCATGTCTTGACTCTTTCTTAAACTCTAACGTAGTTGAACGCTCGAGATGATTTTCCAGTAACTAGTATTCACATGCATTTCGTATATGCCATCTTCAGAGCCAACATATCTGCAGAAAAGGCACAAATTAGAACGTTAGTTTAGAGAAGGGTGGAAACAAAGGTAGCTTAGCTCGATAGCTATTGTCACTTACAAAGTGTCTCCTTCAGTGCTCCATGCCATCCCCGATGTGTTGTCACGACCACTAGTTAATGCATTGAGCGAATTGTTACGTCGTGCCATGTATTCACGGTATATTGGGCCCGAGCCCATCATGCGTCGGTTAGTCGGGGTGGTCACTGGGTTAGACGGCTCATTGTTGGCCCAGAATGACGAGTGCAGCGATGATTCATTGGATGACTGACGGTCTCGTTGTGTGACCATAGGGCGGGTGTTTCCAGAGGTCAGCAGAGGTTCTTGGGTCTCGCCCTCCACCTCCACATGAGCCTGATTTGGTAGCTGAATATTGGATCGAGCTTCACCCGTAATTTGAGACCCGCCTGGTAATAATGGGGCTTGGCGCCAGTCATCCAGGAACGAACGTATGTTAGATCTTAGCTCTACATGTCTAGCACTAGGTATAGAATAAGGGTTTTCATCCCATTCGCTATCCCAAGCAAAATCGGACGAGCTATTATCCGGGTCATCCATGGTATTATTAGAGCCTCTGTTGGTGCTATTGCTATCACCGGGCAATGTGTTAGCAGTGCTAATGGCATTAGCAACATGTCTGTGTGATAGGCGCAGAGAGCTAACAAGGAGCGCAGATTGTAGCATAGACCGGGAGGATGTGCTAGGCGTCACCAAGGCTGACAAACTATTATTGGCATTGTCCGTCGAATCTGTGCTTCTTGCGTTAGCGCGGCGAGGGGCAGAGTTCCCCTCTTGGTAGCCCATGGAACGCCGCTGCTCAAGCTCCCTAGCATGGCGTAGGTTCTCCAGAAGGCGAGGATCAAATGATAAGTTGCGACTAGCTGGAGCCGGGGCCGGGGGCGGATTTACTACTCTGTTAAAAATGGGGATTTGTGTAGCCTCGTCGGAAGTAGAAGAAGGGAGCTCAGTTGCCAGGGCATGGAGCTCGCGAGCTAAAAGAGCCGCATTACGAACATTTGCTGTCGAGGTTGGTGCCAGGTATACGTTTGGATCTAGCACAGCATTTAGCTCGAAAGATGATGACTCTCTAAGTTTGATAATCTGGCGCTTGCTGAAGTTGCTCTTCATGTCGGCGATTCCAACACGGCCGCGGTCTTCAGTCCAGGCAAGAAGTCCGTATTTCCCAGGACAAAAGGCCATGTCACGGATAGCTCCATTTCCATGCCGATCACCTGCACGCGAAGAGTTGAAAGTCTTCACTAGAGCATTGTCACTATCCTTAGCGAGCCTGTCGGTTCGGAATACAGAGACAACGCCATGCTGTGTCCCAACAGCCAGGTACTGACCGCTGGGCGAGAATGCCAAAGCAAAACTACCCCGGCGATCTGTCTTGTCGGATTCAAATTGGCTCTTAAGGAGAATCTTAGCACACAACTTCCAGTGGAATTGGTCCTTTTCATCGCTCCCTGGAGACCATTCTTCGTTTTCGGCGCGCTGATGGATGTATAGATAGGGGTCGTCAAGAACAGCTGCTAAGAATTGGCAGTCTGGTGAAATAACGGCACGGTTTACGAAGTCCGGATAGGTTAGTGAGCACAAGGATTGGGGCTCCTCGCCATCACTAAAACTATTTAGGCTGACCAATGTGACAGTCTTGTCGTTATTTGACAGGACTGCTACGGGCTCATTATAGGCGCCATGGTGTGGTATAATTTTGAAAGTTTGCTGTGGCTGCTGGTCTTGGGGAAACCAAATTGTAACGCAATTGACCCGTTCGCGGACAAATCGTGCACTTTTTGCAACTGCGATTGGGCTGTCGTGAGAGGCGAAGAACGAGTTTGGGATTTCAAAGTTGCCGGATTTCAAAGTTTCAATTGTGCCGAGCTTGGCGGCTGAAAATTCGCCATGTTCACCGCCACAACATACCCAGCCTTGAGCAGCAGTGAGACACCTAGGCACAAAAGGGAGTTTTCTGACTGGGATTCGTTCTTTAGTTTCGAGATTCAGTGTGTGAATTTGCCTGTGGGTAGATCCGCCGGGGAAGCAGAGGAGATTGTCGCATGCAAGGCCGGTCAAAGCTCTGAGTTGCCAGTGCCTTAAGTGAACAAAAGAATGGGGCTTGTTAGTGGTGTACCGTCTACTCAGGCATTAGGGGTTTTGCTTTGCCTTACTGCGAGTGAATACCGATATTAAAGCGTTTGCGCTGCCCAGTCAGTATGATCTGGTCTGTGGGATAGTAGCTATTGGCAAGCGGGCGTTAGCATGAAGCACGCACAGAGCATAAAAGCATGAGAGCATAGGAGTAGTGCACAGATTGGGAGGGAATAGGGAACAGATAGAGAAAGCTTGAGCGTTCTTTGGGGCAGCAAGGAAAGAGAGGGCATTGATCCACTCACGCGTCGTCTTCACAGTCCAATATAGGCATGGTGAGCTAAAAAGATGACGTTACGTAACGTGGAATAGAATGGATGGGTGAAAAGGTTCGTTGGTTCAGCCCAGGTTTTAGGGAGTAGAGAAGCAGGAGCTCCGGGGTTTGGAGACTTCGTCGCTGTATAAATGGAATTGAATGTGAATGGGTCGATTTCAATGGCGCACACTGGCGTAGATGTCCTTTGTTGATGCAGCCGACAATCTCGTAAACTCAATCAGATTCTTTGAGCTTGCATTCGAATTCAATGAAATGGCTGGGCCAACTGATTGCAATGACGACAGCGACAAGGCTCGTTAACCCAGATTGATGGGCGAAAGTGGAGCAAAAACTTGGACGTATTTGTTTGTATAAGAAATAGCGGGAATGGAGAACAAAAGGCTTTCCACTAAAGCCAATGAGAAAGGAATTGGTTAATGATAATCAAAGAAGGGCGACAATTGATGGACAGTTAGATTGTGACTTTAGTGGTAGCGATAACGAAGAGGAAGATATCACAAGGCTGACAAAGACGGAAGAAAAAAATCCGATCGGGATGAGAAAGATCAAGATGAAGCAAGAGGTTGGAAAGGAAATAAAAAAAAAAGGGAAGGGAGGGAGGGTGGAAGGAGGAGAAACATGAGGTTTAAGAAAAGGGCAATAGGCAAGGGAAACAAAGGGAAGGTGCGCGTCTACCGATGAGGCAACTACCTCAAACTCAGTTAGCTGCGAAACTGCCCGCTTGCATTATAATATACTATTGCATAGCTAGTTATTATTTCGCATGCGTAGTTATCTTCCCATGTACAGTACAGCACAGCACGTCTGCAGATACACGAAAAGCTCATGCACGCATACAATATGTAACTGTTGCGTACCACGCCAGGGGCATGCGTCTGTGATGTCAAAGATTAATACAAACAGTGTGCAGGCGTACTATTATGATGCTATGCGATCTCTTTTCACGGTCTTCTCTTTAACCGACCCAGCAGCTAGGGAGCTCTAATGTTTTTTTGGTCACGCGGACAGGCCCAAAACGGCAGTAGCTCTTGATTCATTTTAGTGACTGCTAAGCTAAGCTGATGTGCTTATTGTTTTCGTTTTTCGCTGTACTATATGAATAGGACTGCCACTTGGAAATAAACAGCCAAGTAAACAACGGAGTGCTTGTTGCAATTCTGTGGCAGAACTGATTTGTTGTTGCTATTGAGACTGGGCTGGCTGAAGACTAGGGTCAACAGAAATATGATACATGGGGGCTTGGATTGCACTGTTCCTACTTTGTACCCAGCCGTTTTGTCCAAGTGATTGCGGTTACGGCTTGCTAGTCTATTAAATGTAATAGAAACTTCGGTGACCTTCATGTTAATCTAAGTTTGTAGGAAGCTTCCAAAACCTGGGGCTGTCTCTTCCCGTTCCGCTGATAAAAGGAACATTCTGGACAATGCAATTTGAGGCCGTCACGTGACCACACAACCCTCCGTATTTTAGCCGAGGATACTCCACCGGGACCACTGAGTTTCTTTAAGCTTCTATGGACTATGGAAATTTCTAGCATCCTTGAGAAGCCAAAAGTTTTTCGGTGGGGCTTTCTTCGACCCCGCGAGCCAGTAAAAAGCAGTTGTTGGAGCTTTACCGGAATCTGAATTTTCCTCCTGCCATTTTTTATTGCGGGAACAAATGCCGAACATTTGAATTTTTTTTCACCTCTAGTTCTTTTTTCTATCTTCTATCCATTTTATAACTCTTCTTCTCTCCATCGTCGTTCGGCCAGAAACCATCAGTCGTTGTTGATATTTTCTGGGTTAAAGGAATATCCAAAAAATAGAAGAGAGAAGTTCTTGTTTGTGAACATCAGCGAATTTTCTTTGTTTGGTGCCATTTTCTCTCGATTTTGATTTTTTAATTTGTGTTTTTCTTTTTCGTTTTTCTTTTCTCTTAATATCCCATCCTCTTCATACACCCACATCACAATGTTCGCTTCGCGTCTGTCTAGAGCTGTAAGTCTGTTGCTGTCGATTATCTCCTAATCTATCCCCCTTCTAACACTCTTTCTTCGCTACCTACAGCTCCCTCGGGCTACCCCTATGGCCCGCGTTGGCCGCGTTGGCCGCTCCCCCCTGGCGTCCCAGTTTGCCCGCTATGAGTCTACTGATGGCAAGGTCACCGGCACCGTCATTGGTATCGATCTCGGTACCACCAACTCTGCCGTTGCCGTCATGGAGGGCAAGACCCCTAAGATCATTGAAAACTCTGAGGGTGCCCGTACTACCCCCTCTGTTGTCGGATTTTCTCAGGATGGCGAACGTCTGGTCGGTGTTGCTGCCAAGCGTCAGGCCGTTGTCAACCCTGAGAACACATTGTTCGCTACCAAGCGTCTTATTGGTCGCAAGTTCACCGACAACGAAGTCCAGCGTGACATCAAGGAGGTCCCCTACAAGATTGTCCAGCACAGCAATGGCGATGCCTGGGTCTCGGCCCGCGACCAGAAGTACTCCCCCTCTCAGATTGGTGGTTTCGTGCTCAACAAGATGAAGGAGACTGCCGAGGCTTACCTGTCTAAGCCTATCAAGAATGCCGTCGTCACGGTTCCTGCTTACTTCAACGACTCTCAGCGCCAGGCTACCAAGGATGCTGGCCAGATTGCCGGCCTTAACGTCCTGCGTGTTGTCAACGAGCCCACTGCTGCCGCACTGGCTTATGGCCTGGACAAGGAGGCTGATCGTGTTGTCGCTGTTTACGATCTGGGTGGTGGTACCTTCGATATCTCAGTCCTTGAGATCCAGAGCGGTGTCTTCGAGGTCAAGTCTACCAACGGTGACACCCACCTGGGTGGTGAGGACTTCGATATCACCCTGGTCCGTCACCTGGTCCAGCAATTCAAGAAGGAGTCTAACATTGACCTTTCAAGCGACCGTATGGCTATTCAGCGCATTCGTGAGGCTGCTGAGAAGGCCAAGATTGAGCTGTCCTCTTCTCTCCAGACCGATATCAACCTGCCCTTCATCACAGCTGATGCCTCCGGCCCTAAGCACATTAACCTCAAGATGACCCGTGCCCAGCTCGAGAAGCTGGTTGACCCTCTTATCCAGCGTACCATTGAGCCTGTCCGTAAGGCTCTCAAGGATGCTAGCCTACAGGCCAAGGACATCCAAGAGGTTATCCTGGTTGGTGGTATGACTCGCATGCCCAAGGTTGCTGAGTCTGTCAAGTCCATTTTTGGCCGCGACCCTGCTAAGTCTGTCAACCCCGATGAGGCTGTTGCCATTGGAGCTGCTATCCAGGGTGCCGTCCTGTCTGGTGAAGTCAAGGATCTGCTGCTGCTAGATGTCACTCCCCTGTCTCTGGGTATCGAGACCCTGGGTGGTGTTTTCACTCGCCTGATCAACCGCAACACCACCATTCCCACCAAGAAGTCGCAGGTCTTCTCTACCGCTGCCGACTTCCAGACTGCTGTTGAGATCAAGGTCTTCCAGGGTGAGCGTGAGCTCGTCAAGGACAACAAGCTGTTGGGCAACTTCCAGCTCGTTGGCATCCCTCCTGCTCACCGTGGTGTCCCCCAGGTCGAGGTTACTTTCGACATTGACGCCGACTCGATTGTCCACGTTCATGCCAAGGACAAGTCTACTAACAAGGACCAGTCCATCACTATTGCCTCGGGCTCTGGCCTGTCTGATGCCGAGATTGAGCGCATGGTTGAGGACTCGGAGAAGTACGCTGAGCAGGATAAGGAGCGCAAGAACTCGATTGAGGCTGCTAACCGTGCTGACGGCATGTTGAACGACACTGAGAAGGCTCTTAACGACCACGCTGACAAGCTTGACAAGGCCGAGGCGGACGGCATTCGTGAGAAGATTGCCTCCCTACGCGAGTTCATCTCCAAGAGCCAGGCTGGCGAGGGCACTGCCACTGCTGAGGAGATCAAGGAGAAGACTGATGCCCTGCAGGTTGCTTCACTGAACCTCTTTGACAAGATGCACAAGGCCCGCACCTCGAGCGAGCAGGCCCCTCCTGCTGAGGAGCAGAACAACAGTTCTGAGGGTGAGAAGAAGCCTTAAGTTGGTCTGTCGGTCGGTTTCTGAACTGCAAATCTAGCAAGGCTTAGTTGGGGCTAAAATTTTCTATTCTCTCCTATCCCTTTCCTCTCTGTACAACATCCTAAAAAGTAACGGCTCTGTTTCTTTTCTTATTCTCTTTTTCCATTCCCTTATCCCCCCTCTTCCTGTCGTGGTAACATAAGGCGAAGCCGGGCTAAGGCTTTGTCTATGTGTGGACAGCTGTATTTTTGTGTTTCCCTTATCTATTTCATGCCCTTTGGTCGTTTCTTTTCCCTGCGGGTTTTGCGTTATGTTTGTGTCGCGATCTTGCTTTTCCTGCTTCCTTCTATTTTCTTTCACGTAGGCACCTTTCTATACTTCTCTCAATTAGAGAGGATAAAGAAAGGAACGGCTGCGTCTGTACAACTCTGTTGGCTATTTACCCTGTATTCATAGTGTATCTTGATGGTTGATTTCTTTACTTTACTTTTGAGCCCTATTTTCTTATTGTGAATCTTTGTCTTCTGGTGCCCGTTGATGTCGTTTTCGCAGTGAAATAACACGCAGAGTTTATCTGTATATGTACGCACGTTGAGGCACAGCCTTGCTAGCTAGAAATACATGGAGGCTTCTGGTGTTTTAACTGTGTATTTTGTAGTCCATGTGAAAAACGCTTCTGTATGTTTCTCTTTCTTTTCACCGTCCAAATCCGAACCAGCCTTTCTTCTTCTGCTCTGGCTGAGGCTCCTCACTGCTCGCCACAGCCACACTAGCCCCACGGCCTGGATAATCAATGTAGTTCCATGCCACATCGAGGAAAATCGGCTTGACGGGGATCAGTGTTGGCCGTGGTGGATACGTTACCAAATTGTGTAGATCAGCACCCGCAGCCGGGTACTCGCCAAGTGTCTCGACTAATGGAAGCTTCGTAGCGTGGGCATCCAGCCCACTTAGTTCTACTGGGTCAATGTCTGGAGAGCCTGCGGCCTCTGTGATAGCCTCAGCACGTAGCGCATCAATATGTACTAGTGCGCGAAACCGCAGAACCTGAGCTTGAAGTAGCGAATGCAGCGCGGATATCTGGGTAGGCAACACGGTAATATCGGGCGGGGGAAATGTACTGACTGCACTATTATGCATTGGTGAGTCTTCGGCCTGCAAGGCGGCAACCTCGGGGCTGCCCATTTGCGTTAGGGCATAATCTAGAAGTGCTAGAGCGTTGGTGTTGGCGCCGGTGAGGGCGTGCGAGCGAGCGATAGCTAGGGCCTTGAGAGAGGTGAAGTATGCGCCAAAAGTGGCTAGACGAGAAGCGAGGGACTCATCAGCCGCCACACCAGGTAGGTCGCGAATTTGGTCGAGACTGCGGAGGATACCATCATACAGGGCTACACGTTCCTTGAGCTTGGTCAGCTTGCGGCCCTCCTTTTCCTGCCTGATATCCGGCGAGGTGCTACTGGCGGTGGTAGCAGCTGCACGTAGCTTCTTGAGTTGCCGACGGGATAGCTCCGAATAGTCCTCGTTGGCGCCGTCAGCATCACCGGTTAGTACGCGGTTACGGCCGATTTGCCAGCTGATCATCTCATAGTTGACGGCCGTGCGGGTAATTTGCAAGGCCTGTATACGTGGATCGCTTGATGGAACGCCCTCGCCACGTAGCTCGTCGATGGCTTGCTTGGTAGCGTCGACGGCATCTTGCGTGGCTGCGAGAATGTCATCGTAGGCGGCCGCCTGGTCACGAGGGGGCAGAGCAGCGGAAATAAGAGTTGGAAGCGCGGACTTGCTGGCCTGCACGCGGCCCCAAGCTTGAGCAATGGCGCCGTCTTCAATAGGTACTTCACGAGACCTCCAGGTAATAGTTTTGGGAATTTCGTCGGTCGAACCAGCGGACGAGTCAGTACCGGTCATATCAGCATCGGCATCAGTACTAGAAGCCTTGCTGGTATTGAGGATAGAGGCGTCGATGGAGGTGATCTTGGCGACTAGGGCCTCATTGTTTGCGACGGGGAAATACTTGTGCACAATCGTGTCAATAGGCAGCGTACGCGGCACTTTCAGTTGGTAAGCGGCATAGCGAATATTGGGGTCTAGAGTCTCAAAGATTAAATCCTTGAAGGTATCGCTCTTGGTTTGCACTAGTAGCGCACTGTAGATACAGCGAGTGACTGCGTAATGAGACAGAGCGATCTCCCATTTATGGCGCTCAAAGTACTCAGTCGCTTGGATCATGTGGCTGTAAGCCAGAGCTTCGAGCACCTCAGTCGAGAGACCGCCATCGCGGGCCGATAGGCCAGCAGAAACTTGCTGGGCAAAGGATGAGGCACGGTGCAGGCGGGAGATGATATGGGTGCGGGCTTTGCCAGTTAGGCCCTTGGTATCGGCGGCATGCTGAGTCTTGATGCCCATAGCATGGGCCCAGGCCCGCTCGCTAGTCAGGATGCCAAGGTAGACATATCTAGACAGAGTGGGAGGGGTGGTTAGTGGGGGAGCATAAGTTGTAGTACGGCAGACATGGCAGATGCAACACATACTCCTGGTTAGCCGCAATTTCGTCGGCCGTGATTTCTTTTTTCACGTGGAACTTGCCGCGGTTCTTTGTGACGATATCTAACTTCTTGCGGCAGCTGAGAAGACGGCGACCTAGAGCGGCCTGATATGTGAAGTGGTCTCCATAGAGAAGGGCTTGTTCGCGGCCCGAGACCACGAGACTGGTGATATCCATGGCCAATTGATGGGGCGGAGGAGATTGTGGATGGTTGTTCCGCTAAAATTTGGGCTTGAGCTTGGGAGTCACTATCAGTCGTGAGAACAAGGTGGAGGCTGTACACTTCTGACTCGTGTATAGCAAGCTTTTGATGATAAACGTGGGGAGAGATTGGTGATGGTATATGGTAGTGGGGCCAGGGTTGTGGCACTAGGGTTTGGCTTAGCGAATCGATTGCGAGGACATTGAGCTGAGAGCTGGTTCAATGGGTGGTAAAAGAACAGTTGTAGATTTTAAATTTATTGTTAATGTTAAACGCAACTAAACACAATACGTTTTTTTCTTCTCCTTGCTGCTTTCCTTTTTTCGTCTCGTGGGAAGAAGCTTGAAGCCATGTTGCGCATTACGTTGAAGGTTCAAAGGCAGTGGAGCTGTCAGCGCCACATGCTTCCAACGCCACATGTAAAGATTTTTTTCGTCTACATGAGGCGCTGATAAGCCAGAAAGAGCGAGCGATAAGCAGGCCTGGATGAACCTCGCCGAAGGTTGAAGCCCGTGATAATCACCATGATTCGTACTGTTACTGTGCGTTAGGCTTTTTTTTTTTCTTTTTTCCTGTTTGCTTGCTTGCTTGCACTACTGCTAGCGGTTACTTTGCATTTGGTGGTGTCTGATCTTTTCCTTCTTTTTTGTTTACATAGTACCTTAATTTTACCGGCATTTTTCTTTTATGGGCTTTTACTCTTGAACTTGCCCCGCGATTTGCGTCTCCAATCTTGCATTGCCATTCGAAGCTCCCGGGCCCCTCGTTTCGTAAAATCTCGAATCCTCGACTGCTCTAAAAATCCCCGGGGCTGGCTGCCATGATAGAGCGCGCCACTAACGCGACGATGAGGGCCGACACCCGGACTTTCGGCTGTTTGTTGAACTCGGCCCTAACCCCTACCTCTTGCCGGTCATCTACTCAGATTCAGATCCGGCCGCGGCCCACGGTCACACACAACAAGCTGAAACCGATGTTTTGGCAACACGGGGGCTCCGCCATTGAACTTTCATCGGCCTGGCTCTCTTTAGCTCGTGAAAAGCTCAAGGACGTGTCGCTGGTTTCGCCTCCATTGGCCTCCTTCTTGTACCCCAAGGACATGGCTGACAAGGCTGTGTTAAGCCAAAGCTTGAGAACTGGCCTGGCCAGTGTGTCAATACGGACAAAGTCATGTTCTGCTACACCGTCTGGAACACGGAAAATCACAGTCTCGGCTCGAAATACTATTCCAGCGCCCATGATGCCCCTCCAGCGAGCCCTGGGAATGTCCTCGCTCCTAGCGCCAGACTACCTGCGCTATAGCAAAATGCGGGATGTCGATACCGAGCCTGGCGAGTACTACGATGCTGAGATCATCCAACCTCTCTATGTGCCGGCTGGCCCCGGCCAACAGCCACACTATTTCCAGCCACAGATGTCGACGTCAACCAAGATCAACGAAATCATCCGTAACGAAGACTACCAATACTCTGATCTTTTGTGGAAACTATACCAACAGCTGCCGCCCCATGAGGCTCCCGCCGTCCGTCTCCCCATTCTACTGTTTTTGGCACAGTGCAGTTCTGCAGCCGAGCTAGATCGCATGCAACACCTGATCTCGACAACCCCTAATATCGAGTTTACCAACGAGTTGACCACTGTGGCCGTGCGGCTGTATATTCGTCTGCGAGACATTTCCAAAGCCTTCCAGTATTTTTACTACGGACTTACCAAAACATCTTCGCCACAGCCCCTAGAGGATCTTCTTATTTATTCGTTCTGGTTGCGTGACTGGCAACTTCTCTCCAACGTGTGGCAAGCTTGGATAAACGTCCGCGATGATACGCCTAGGCTACTGGAAGTGGCTAAAATCCCAAACTTTCACCACCATCTGCTCCGCTTCCTAAAGTATACCGGCTTTTATGACCGCCATGAGCTTCCCGAAAACTTCTCGCTAATCCCCGATGTGCCAGCCCAGGAACCCAAAGACCCTTCAGCCGGCTACATTTTCAGATATCAGTTCCACCAGAGGCTAGCAAATTCCAGGTTCCGCGATCTTGTTCAGCAGCTGTCTAAGAACGTCCTGGCGGGCGACTGTCCTCTCTGGGAGGCTGAGCCATTTCTATCACTTGTGGCCTCATCGGAACAGTATGAAGCGTATATTATGAAGGCAGCAGAGTCAAATAATCACGTGTGTTTTGATCGTGTCTTTAAACTATACCGCAACGCCAAATCATATTCACCCAGCGAAGACTTTCTTCAAGCCGTTTTTCTCGTAGCTAAGCAAACTAAAAACGATCAAATGGCTATCATGGCGTACGAAGACTGGGTCCGGTTCCACTCCTATTTGTCGCATAGCTTTATGTTCAAGCTGATGAACTACTTTGCCTACCGCGGCGATCCCAAGGCTGTGCACACTATCTGGAAGCGCCACCGCCGAGACCCAATCAAGGCCATGAAACCTAAGGATTCTTCAATGCCGCTCGATAAGGCCCGGCCTAAGCGTGCAGCACCTCTTCATCCAGTAGGAAACACCGAAAACGATGCAATTAATGATGTTCAAGAGCCATTTGATCTTCGCATGACGTACCGCCGCTATCGTCTCGTGGCTTTTGCAATGCAAGGCTCAGTAAAGCGAGCTCGGGCTCAGCTCGATGAAATTGTGCGCATGGAGGGAGGGGCGGACCTAATGTTGTGGAACTCGCTACTCGTCGGCTTCCGTCGATCCAAAGACTACAGAGGCGCTGTCAAACTTTTTATGGAGCTAACAGCGGTGGCACAGCCAGACAACAAAGTCTTTGCCAACATGATGAGCACAGCTGCTACACAAGGCGACCTACAGTATGCACTGGAGCTGTTTGGCCAGGCCAAGGAGCTTAAGATGGAAAACACAGTAGACATTGTGGAAAAAGTAGTGTTCGCCTTCTGCTGCGCACGCCAATTCACCCAGGGCAAGGCGGTGCTAGAGTGGGCGCTAGAGTCGGGACTGGCATCAACGCGTATGTTCAATCATCTCATGCGTGGCCAGGCAGCAGAGAACAAGTTGCTGGGAGTCGAGGCCATGGTAGAGCTGATGGAGAAGCACAGCTTTTCGTGGGATAGTTACACGTTCGTGGCGTACATGCACGGCTTTGTCAACACGCGAATGCCCGAGGCTGGCTGGAAGGTGTACAACATGGCCCTTAAGTCCCGACGGTTGATCCCTGAGGCCGAGCATTTCGCTGTGCTCATGTATGGCTGGAATACATCAGGCCAGCCATGGCGAACCTTTGAGATGGATGAATTGATGCGCAAGCTAGACGTTCCTCATTCCCTCGACACCATCCGGCTCATGGTCATTGCCAAGCGCCAGTCGGACGAGATGTATGCTAAAAATCCTCAGATGACTCAGTTGCCATGTAAAGGCGGTGATCCCGAGTCCCTTGTCAACTACTATCGTAGGCAGCTAGAGCTCAACAAGACCAATATGAGCAATCCACGTGAGTGGCACATCCATAGCGTGGTTCACTCGCAGATGGTGGCGAGGTCGTTGGCAACACTCACCACCATTCATCACTGGGACCTGGCTGAAGAGCTGCTAGAAATGTACCAGGGAGACACCAACTTCATCAAGTTGCCCAACAGTGTGCTTTCACCAGCCATGTGGATATACTACAACAAGCGTGACTACGCAAAAGTCAAGAGCATATGGAACAAGATGTTCAGCTCAGCTGTCGACTCAGGCCGTGCCTCAGCCAGCATGGTGCAGTCACAAGTGGCCGAGGCCGGCAGTGAGGCCGCTGCTCCTGAGCCTGTAGCTGACCAGTTGCCACAACGAACTAGCGATAACTCGGCAGTATTATCAGGCGTGCGTTGGGTTCTAGACGGACCCTTCACTACTATGCGCTTTGTGCTGACACAGGAAGGTGACGCACGGGGTCTGCTCGCCCTGGCAAACCGGTTAGTAGCCAACGGCTTCTGCCTCAGCCGCCGCAATTGGAACCATGTAGTCCAAGTGTTGGCCCAGCGTGGCCTGCATATAGATGCCTTTGATATTTGCGAGAAGAGGCTGATCCAGGCATGGGCTGGCTGGGCAACCCGGCGTCGTCGTATGGGCGGTGGACGTGCTCTAAAGCCCGAGACACGCTGGCTGGGTCGCCACAAGAATACGGTATTTGCTACCTCATACACACTAATCATTCTGCTCAATGAGCACCAGAAATTGAAGGAGATGGAGCCATGGAGCTCTGATGCAGCAGCTACATTAGAGCACCTGCGGGAGAACTGCAAGAACGTATTGGACGCTCTCAACACATGGAAGTACTGCGGCTCGGAGATTGAGAAGGATCTATTCGGCGAGAATGAAATGGTCCGCGAGCTTAAAGCCCACCAAGAGCGTGATTTGCGTTATGAAAGAGAGGAGTTTGAACGCCTAGTCAGGGGAGAGCCTTTGCAGCCGCTAAACCTGCGGAATGAGGAAGATAAGGATGGACCAATTGGAGGAGTCATAGTCGATACGGACGAGAAGTAGAACTGGAAGGCTTCTATTTCTACTCCCGCTCCGCTTCTAGTCCTGTTTTATTAATGGGCAGGAGAGGCTCAGTTGCCTAACGGGTCACGACCGTAATGGCTGTTTGTATTATACGAGTCTCTACAAGAGTCGAATTTTTGTACATCACACACTATAGCTGCATACCAGTATTAGACTAAACCATTTTATAGATAAGTCAGTGACACTACCAGACCATTCATTCTATGTCACGCGGTATACTCAGACAGAACAAGGCACTCGATTATGCAGGGGCATTATCTGCTTTCTCTTTCTCATCCTCTTCATCCTGTACCGAGTTCATAGACCAAAGACCCCACGACAAGAGACTTTGAGGCGCCAGGCTGCCGACTCGGCTACTAACCTTGTCCGGACTGAGTTTCTGGTACACCCACGTCTTGGAAGCTTCTGGCAGAATACTGGGCGAAGTTTCTGATGGTGATTCCACAACATCGGCATCAGTTTTGCTACCTAGGTGTGCATCTTGGGGGCTCCGCATGTCTACACCATGGTCATCACCACCATCCCCAAGCTTAGTCAAGGTCTGCGAAAATACATCACCGTGGCTCCGGGTTCGTCCGTGCCGTGCCTTGGTGCTCCTTGCCGTCCCCAATGCCGAGCTTCGGGTAGGGCGGTAGGCAGAAAAGCGGGGCTCAGGACTCGTCATCTCAGTACGCAGCTTCTCGTGGCTATCAGGCACCCGATTTGCGAAAACTAGCCGCAGATCCTTGTACAAATAGAAGCGGCCCTTGGCCGGGCAGCAGATATTGGCGTGTACAAGGTATCGCAAAACAGGCCGATTATGGGCCTGACCAGAGCCGCCCGAGGCAATAGGTGAGGCAGACGGGCCGAGCGAGTAGCACCGCTGGCGCACAAATGTTTTAGTTCCAGGCTGCATGCCGGTCAGGTCATAAGGCACGAGAAAGAGCTTGATGGCCGTCTTGTGCGGGTTCTTAATGATAATCTGAAGCTGGCCAACTTCAGGGATGCGGTAAGAGCCACCAGGTGGTGCACGTGTTGCAGTGTCTTCACTATGGGCTTTGGTCTTTTTCCGACGCTGCTCCGCAGTTTTATGCTGGCTCTGTGCTCCGTGTGCTAATAGGCTGTTTTCCAAGTCTACCGTGCCAACATAGGGACTCGGTCCACCATCATCAGCTATTCCCCCACTACCAGCCCCAGCTCCGCGGCTATCTCTAGCCTTAGAAGGGTAATCATAGAAAACAGCGTGGAACGGCAGCGTCACATGAGCTGGACACCTTAGGCTAGGCTTGCAGTTGCCACGGCCTAGGACGCCTATTTGAGCATTAAATGTAAGTGGTCGTGAAGGCACGGTGCTCATACGGCCTCGTAGGAGACTTTCTTCATAAGAGCCGACAAGCGGGGCATGATCTGTGGAGGAGAGACGGCGGGAGCTTGGATGGTGGCAATGGCTGAGGCTATGATTGATACTGTGGTTGTGGTGCTGGTGGGGAGACGGCGGAGAGATAGACAACGGTGTTTGCCTAAGGCTAGCTACAGGGTCTATAAACACCGACGAAGCTCCGACTGACGCAGATAGCGAAAGTCCGCTCTCTTTCTTATCTGCCGGACTGCGAAGCCACTGTATATGCACAGAACGCGACGACGACATTGTATGTGAAAATGAGCTACGCCACAGCTCGAGACTCCGGCCCGACTTGCTAGCCGTCGAGCCAGACAGTGCAATCTGGCCCACGCTTAACGGCAGTCGGTCTACAATATCATCAGGGCTCGCACTCTGTGCCAGTGGGCTAGTCGGCGGCATGAAGACCAGACCGTTGCGGCAGACAGATGATCGCCGCCGTGCGGGGAAGGCGTTGGTCTGGAGCGGCTCGAGGCCGATGGGTTGGCTCGACCCCGCGACGCCATTCCAGCTACAAGGGCTCAGAGCCGACGGCTGTGGGTTAGGGTGAGGGTGGATCGCTTCAGCCGAGAAGTTTCCGGTGTGTAGCGCCGAGTGGGGCCGTTGGATGGCCAAGCCGACGGCAGCCGGGGCCGCGGCGGAATTTAGAGAAGAAGCCGGGGCCTCATCAGAAATGGCATCTAACAAAATGTGTAGCGTGGGGGTGAGGCTTGGGGAAGGGCTTGGGGAATGTGTGGGGGTAGTTTTGGGCAGCGGTTCTAGCGGGCTATACTGCGTTTGCATATAGCTCGGCATTACTCTCTAGTACAAATAGCAGTCTTGCTTAGAGAATAGCTCGCAAATCATGAGCGCGGGGAGATGGGAGATGAGTAATGGGAGAGGGAAGAGATAGAAGGCAGTACTTACTAGAGAAAAATATGCTGCAGATTGAGAAGAAAAAGATACGCATTGGCTTCGTTTCGCTGATTGCGATTGTGTGAGATGCCGCCGACCAACGCCGTGCTAAGCCTGATTAGTGGCTGGTTGTATGGCTAGGGACGGGTGTGACTATAGTGAAATACAGTGGCTAGCACGGTGAAAGTTACAGAGGCCTAATCTTTCGTCATCAGTTTCAGGCTGACTTAGGGTTGGTTGCTGCATAAATACATAACCCTGCATAGTTTTCCCGGATATTATCCGTCGCACTTCGTTGTCACCAGTTCCACTAAAAAGTTTCCTGGTCTACAGAATCTTCATGTGAAGGCTCTAAACAGGACGACTCTATTACTACTATCTCTGCTCCCCTACACCCTTTACACAAACACAGCACCAATGCCGAAGGTCTCTATCTCAAAAAAGCCGGCCGTGATTGGCGGCGCCGGAGTCAAAAAGGCCAAGCACGGCTTTCGCGTTGGCCCACAAAACCTGCCCGACGGTCCATGGAAGCGCAAACGTAAGTTGCTCTTTATCTTGGCGGAGAAACAGAGGATGTCGCAGACTCACCCGCTAACATATTGCTACATCTGTGTAGTCGAAAAGGCTAAGAAAAATCTCATCCACAAAGCCAAGGTCAAGAAGCAGTACGCCAAGATCAAGGCCCAAGTTGCAAAGGACCGCCCGCGTCGTGCAAGCGCGACTGTTGCTGACCCCGATGCCGCCGTGAATCCAAAAGAAGCACTGATACCAACCAATCCCCGAAGCGACGATGGCAATGAGCAGGGGGAGGAATCCGACGAGGCTTTGACTAGCGGAAGTGACGACGATGGGGTTAGCGAGGATGAGGATACCGATGCCGAAGATGGCGAGGACAGCGGGAACGACAGTGGGAGAGAGCCTAGAGCTGAGGACAGCGACAACAGCAAAGATGGCAGCGAAGAAGAGAGCGATGATGACGACGAAGACGGCTCACATGAAAAGCCTCTCAAACGGGCCCCCAAGACCCCCAAACCTACATCTAACGACACTGACGCCAGCGACACGATGCACCCCTCACGCAAACACACCAAAGCCCACCCGGCGCGGCCAGGTTACTTTGACAAGCAGATCGCGCAAGCTAACGCTAAGAAGCGCGCTGCTGAAGAGCGCGCGTCTGCTATTGACACGAAGCGCAAAGAACGCGAAGCCGCTATCCTCGCACGGCAGAAGCGCCGCAAGGAGTTTGGTCGCTCCATCGGCATTGGAACCGGCTCAAGCGGACCCGCACGCGGCCGTGGCCGTGGCTTTGGCTTCAGCAGCCGGGGTGGGAGACCTGGCTACTCTGAGGACGGTAAGCGCAAGCTTGGCCGCGAGAGCGAGCTGCTGCTCGAGCGTGTACAGCGATTAGTTGGTGGCAACAACAATGGCAACCGTAGTAGTAGCAGTGGTGGTCGTAGCCGAGGCCGGGGTCGCTTCTAAAAGTCAAGAAAAAAAGGAACGAGAGACAACGTTAGACAACGTTAGACAAACAAGGGGGGCGGGCCGTTTACGTGCGTTAGACTGCATTGTTTTGTTTCTCTTGCTATTATTACGGCGTTAAGGACTTGTTGATCACATATAATACATATACCATACGATCATAAATGTGCAAGTGCTTAGCCATCATCACCCCATCCCGTGATAAGGGAGGCTGTGCTAATTCGAAAAACTAACAAAATCATGTGCCAAGCGCTCACCCATCCCCTCATTGTTTAGTTTTGCAGTTACCCACTTCTTGGAACCTGCCCGATTAGGCCACTACCTCCGGCTGCACGGAGACGAGCAAGGATGGCAACTACCATTTTAGTGAAGAAGGAGAAACATTGCATTTTTGCTACTGCACGTCAAAGAGACATGACGATAGAAGAGAGCCGGCAGGAACAGAAATTTTGCCAAAAAGGAAAGAACGCTTGGTTTTATTTTATTTTATTTTACTTTACCAATCACCTTCAGTGTCTGTCTTGCAGAAGGACCAGAAGAAACAAAGCTTGGTAGCAGAATGCTGCTGGCCCTCTTTTGTCTTACATGGATAATTTGTCACCACACCATGACAGGGATTATTCATTTCTCGCTTTCCGAGAATGCTATTTGTAAAAGAAAGAAAAAAGGGCTGATTTGGAATTTAACGATTCCATATGCATGAGATGAGAAACTACTCTGAGAAGTAGGACTACAGTGAAAGACGAAGAGGGCGGCGATGCAACAAGAAATGAAGAAAAGGTAGCAACCAGAAGCATGTACAAAGGGAAGCAGGAGAAGACGCATGAAGTAGGCGCAGGAGCAGGAGGTATATTTAGTTTGAGCAAGTGCCCGTGCTTGTGGCAGCAACTACCTATCATCTCACTCACGTCAACGAGCCTCGGTCTAAAGCTATTGAAACAGGCAAGAAGCAAATTCCTTTAAATCCAACTAGAAGTCACTAGATTGGACTAGGCTCTGATAGCGTGCTCTTCTCTCGACCTCTGGCCATTCTCCTTCACCTACTCCGTCTTCTTTCTCAAAAGTACTCCGCCCTCTTCATATACTCTGTTCATTGTCTAGATACTGACTCTTTCCCGCATTATCCCGCTCGTCATATCTAATTGGTACCCTTATCCCCCGTTTCCATCTGACTATCCCATCATGTCTACTCTCGTCCCCGCCAACCCTGAGGCTGTGACCGTGTTTGCCAACCCGACACCCAACATCCTCACTCTCTCTGTGCCCTTCTTGCGCTTTGGCCGCATCCCCATTGGCGGTCGTGCCACAGTCGCACGCCTGCTCAATGGGTCGCTCGCCGTCTTCTCGCCCATCGCCCTGACTCCGGCCGTACGCTCAGCCGTCAACGGACTTGGCGGTGATGTGCGTTACATCATCGCTCCTGACGTCGAGCACCACCTGTTCCTCTCAGCATGGAAGTCAGCATTCCCCAATGCCCAACTTATTGGCGTTGATGGACTGCCCGAGAAGCGCGCCGCTGCTGCTGCCGCACAGGCCAACTCGCCAGCTGATAGTGATAGTGACCCGCAAATCACAGACATCCCGTTCGCAGCCGTTTTCACAGCTGCAAACAAGAAAACACTATCTATTGACGCACCCTTCGATGAGTCGTTCAACTACGAATATGTAGATGGCCACGGCAACAAAGAGCTTGTCTTCCTGCACAAGGCCGATCGCGCCTTGATACAGGCCGACCTAATCTTCAACCTACCCGCTACTGAGCAGTACTCCAAAGCACCCGAGGAGCTGGCGCAGAAGACGTCGGGCATATTATACAAGATCTTTTCCAGCTTCACGCATACCGACCCCGCCCATATGACTCTGCCGCGTGTGTGGCAGTACTACGTGACGTGTAAGAACAAGGAGTCCTACACAGAGAGCGTGCGCCGCATCGCTACCTGGGACTTCGATACCATTATTCCATGCCACGGCGATGTCATCAAGGGCAACGGCAAAGAGTGCTTTACATCTGTCATGCAGTGGTTCCTAGACAGCAAAAGCAAAGCCTCGTAGCCTGCTGTATGTCCTGCACTACATGGAGAGCACTAAATAAATACTTGGGGCACTTTCATTGCTTGTATCGTAAAACCCAGCTTAATATTTGTATTGTCTATAGAACTCCTATCATAACATATGGGTGGTATTTCATGATAGCCGTTGGTCACTAGCTCAAGAGTGAGAACTCTTGACTTCTTTTTTTCCCTTTTTCATTAATCAAACACATAGCTAAATCATAAAACCCCAAGAAAAAACATTATCAACTCACAAGCTTCTCTTATCGTCTCTCTTCTTGGTGTCAGATAAACGCCCCCGAAAAGTCCCTCCGTGCCTCGCATCTGTCCTGGTTCTGCTGTTGCTGCTGCTGCTGCTGCTCCTGCTCCTGCTGGCGGCGTCTATTTTCTAGAAAGGATTCCGCCATTCTCCTTCCCGGAGACACATGATTGCGCGTATTCTGCTGCTGCTGCTGATTGTACCGGTGATGCGGATGCTTCTGCTTGGGGCTTCTACCACTGCAAAGCTGTCGTCCTCCTAATCCCAGCGGGCTGGAGATACCGCCTTTAGTTGGAGTTCTCCGCTTAAGCTTCACATCTTGGCGGTTCTCCATTGTCACATCTTTGAGGTATCTGGCAAGCTCCTCGACAACACAGGGTTCGGATTCCTGGGCTGGCTGTTGGACATAAGCAGCAGATGCAGCATCATGACCGGGTTCATGGTGCGAGCCCTGGCTCGGGTTTGAATTCAGATGAGGCTCAGGGTCCAATACCTCCATAGCGATATCGCCGTCCTCATCGTCATTGCCATCTCTCATCACGCTCCGAACCGATTCGGCAACCGATGGCGGGCCATGATCGCCATAGCCAAACATAGGCTCGTCCTCCCCATCAAAAACTGCCCGCTCACGAACATGGCCGTGTGCAGTTTTGGAGCCTGTGGCTCCATGCACCAAAGTAGATGACGATCCCTGAGTGCCGTAGGCCCAGAGACTCGGGCTGATAGACTCAGGAATCATGTTCCAATCGGCTGAGCTAGTCAAGGACGAATTTCGTATCGAGTATGACGGCTGGTGTTGATCTTCTCTGTCATATTCCGGCATGGTCAAGACATCGACCTGCAAAGCACCTAGCGAGTTCGTATCCACGCTGACCTGGTCATTCTAATGTCCCTGGGTCGGGTGGTGCTGATCATAATTATTGGAGCCGCTGTGGCTCTGGTACTCGTTTGAATAAACACTTGAAGCGTCGTCACGAATTGAGCTGGCTCTCCATAGAGTCGTTCCATCGTCTTCGTGCCTTCTCTGCATCTTCAGTTCATCAGAACATGCTACTGTGTCTGGCACTCCCCACATCGAACTAGTCTTGGCCTGCTCCTCGTCCATCTGCCGGCGAATAGTGGTACGGAAAGTCGGGCTAGTTCGGAAAAAGGCATCCTGTGGGCTTCGCACGTGCTCAGGGCTTTGTGGGCTAGGATGCTGTAGAGCTGGGCGCTCATTTACAATGCGCACCGTGTGAATGGATGGAGAAAGCTCGTTTTCGCAATACTCAAACTGTCGGCCATAGAACTGTGATATCTGGTGAACCGGGGTGCAGGGCCCATCCTCAGCAGCAGTCGAGGCACTAACAGTCATGGTAAGTTCGGCAACGTCTGTACTGGTCGTTGAGGGGCGACTATCATCTTCATCTTTCTCCATACTGCTGCGGCCCATACTATGCCAGCTAATGTTGCGAAAGGCACGCCTGTTTCTCATAGATGAAGATCCAAGACCAGACATGCCAAATCCTAAGCCCTTGGTTTTGGCTACAGTAAACGGTTGCGACTGTGGTTTTTTTGCAAGCAAGGCTGGGGCTTTCTTCTTCCTGCCCTGGAAAAAACGCAGAAAACGATCGCGTGCGTGACTAGAGTTGCTGTGACTCTTGTCTGTAGCCACTGATAGAGACGACATATCGCAGTCAATATCCGTGCTGGCGCTGCTGAGGCGAACGGACTGGCGGATGTTGTACGGCTTCTTGGTCATAGTCACTGTGGAAGCCTCAGAAAACCGGTTAGCTCGGCTCAGTGACGAGCTTCTTAGGAACGTAGCCCGGCTACCACCACCAAACCGCGTCGTGGTCTTCTGCCTGAATGGCTTTTCCAAAAACGTCATTGACTTGGTGCCTCTTAGAGGCCTCTGGGGGCTCATGTCGAAGTTCTCGGCCGGCATTGGGCCGCCAAAATTCGAAGACGAGCTTCCAACTGAGGGGCCAAGGTCAGACACTGAGTTCTTGTGATTGCCTAGGGTCCGGCCCAGTCGGCCACTGTTACGTCTGGAAAGGCTAGAGGAAAACTCGGTAGAGTCAAACTTTTTAGAAAAGATGGTCTTAGCCGGAGTAACCGAAGCGCCCATGATCGAGCTAGTGCCACTGTTATTAGCATTGTTGAGGCAGGGCGAGAGAGATGGATCGATGGGGTTGTTTTTCAGATACTCTCGCAAGCTAGACCTGCCGGCTGTATACGAGCACCGTTTAGGAGGTGTAGTCCGGGCCGACCTAAGACTCTTGAAAATCGAGGCGGCTGCGGCAAGTTGGGCAGTCTGGAGGGCATGGTCTGAGTCCATGGTGGTGTAGCGGTGGCTTCTCGTGGCTGAGCGAGCGCCGGCTGATGAAGAGAGAACAGATGCACGGGTGGGTGACTTCGGCGATACGCTTACAGCATCCGAGTAGGGAAATCCCACAAGGCCCGAGGCCGAGGAACGTACTGGCGTCGTAGCAGAAGCCGGTGCCGGTGCACGGCCCGGGTGTAGGTGTGAAGAGAGGGGAGGGGGAGGGGGAGGAGGCAAAGGTGGATGGACATGGTGAGGAGTTGGCGAAGACTGGACGAGAGACGAGTACGATCCCGCCCCCGGAGACCGGGGATGGTATGACGGCATAGTCTCACTCAAGCAGTGCTCAAAAAGATTGAGTTCCAAGGAAGAGTCGTGGTGGTCGCTAAAATCGATGGCGTCAAGGACGGGGTTGAAGGAGTCTCGCTGCAAGGCTGGGCGTCTTTGAGGCCGGGAATGGGGAAACGGAGGAGGAAGCGGCGGCCACTGGAACCCACCTAAAGTCTCTTGATGGTCAAGGCCTTCCATGGTCCAAGGTGAGAGAGAAGACGGGGGCGGGATAATTGAGGGTATACACGGTGAGGGTCAGAGGTTTACGGCAGGGACGCGCCTGCCTGCTTGTCAGCGTGTTTATTTGCTAGTCTCGTGCCCTGTTCCTGCCGTTCGCAGCGGATGTTTTGACTTGGTTTGTTGATGTTTTTGTTTTGGTCATACAAACAGCAGTGGTCCTTCCTGTGACCGGATCGGGTGGTTTCCGTCTATGATTGATGAACAGGAAGTTGCGAGGGTTGAAGGCCACCGAGGAATTTCAAGAAGCTAATCGGGTTTTACGTCTCGCCCACGTCTGGACCGCACTATATATAAGGAAAAACTAGATGGTTGTATTCTACCCAATGATAGATACAGGCTGGCATCTACTCCTGGTACCTGCGTCGTTTCCACCAAGTCTAGGAGTGAGCGTCTTGGGCTGTTCTGGCTTTAGGCTCTCTTGATTACCTTTTATAGCCGGGCTATGCCTAAGCGCCTTTTAGGTATGTGAGAAGCGCATACATTTGTAGAGATGCCTTTAGAGATGCCTTTAGTCGTATTGTAGAAGCAATGAAGATCAACCGAGCGATGTGTTGTGCATAAAAGAAGTCTACAGCGCATGTCTCAAAGACAGCCTAGCGTTGTCTCTGGGAGTATTACTGACCAGTTCATCCGACTCGTCATGCACAGTACGTTTGGCGGTGTATTTCATGCACATAGACCACACATGACGCCAGATCCGGGAACTCGCCGCCACGACCCCACGGAGAGAGGGGGGGGAGGGGGTATGAGGCTCAGTAACACGCACAGCACATAGTCGCTCTTAATACACTACAGCCTCAAGTAAGTCAGTATGCCAAGTAAGCAATCGGTAATAGCTGGCAACTATCCGGCCTCCTGTCTTCCGTTCTCACTATATCCATCACCAGCAAGCAACATACGAAGACGCTTGGGTTCAGAGATTGCCATTTCTCTTACACCGCCTTCACCGCTTTGCTGCTCTGTTTGCGGCGCTGCCGTCCATGTCCACTATGCTTCTTTGCCTTATGCTTCCAATATTGCTTCTTCTCCACTCTTCATATGCCCGTGCTGTGCTGGTGTGTTGGTTTTTTACGCTTTATGGATCGCATGCACACTGAAATGCACAGGCCTGTTGTTGTGTAGAGAGGGGCAAAGGCTGGGCATGAATTAGCACGACATGTGTGTAACCCTAGTTTACATAGTGTATATAACCCTAGTATGAAGGGGGGGGGCGTGAAAGAAGCTTGGGCTGCAAATGTGTCACCCAAATGTTGGGTACAGCTTGTCATCAAGATGAGATGCATTGAGTATCATATCAGTTCAGCTATACAAGAATGGAGACAACAAAGAAAAGAATGGTGACATAAGAAGAGAGGAAGGGTGGAGGCTGCCGCTGCTAAACTAGCTAAACCGGGTTTAGAGAGTCATGGGTCTTCAGGTTTGTTCTGGTCCCGTGCGTGGCTCTAGTCATCGCAGTCTAGTCTCGAGGGGCTTTTGTGTCTCGGGCTGTCTTGAATTAGGCACTAAACAGATATAGATGGTAGACAGGAAAGGCAGTACAAGGCAACGGGGGTTGGCGAGAGATAGTCAGGACAAGAGATACAGAAAGGGGTTCAGAGGCAAACCACACAAGCTATTATGGCCATATAAGCGAAGAACGTAGCTACGTGATACCGACCTAGCTGGCCTACACAAACAAGCAACGAGGCCCGGCAAGCCGGCCAGATCAAAATTGTGCCAGCCTCGCGCTGTATTAGGTCAGAGGTCTCGGCTCTCTTTTTATTTTGGCTGGGAATTGGTCAAAGGCCTGAGTCACAGGGCAGGTTTGGCTGGTTGCTAAGCAAACAAGACCGCCTTGGCCTAGTATCAATAAATGATGGCCTAGGGATGGGATAGAGAGGGAGGGATTTGCCTGCTGTTTTCCAAAGACAAGCCAAGAAGAAAAGAAGTAAGGCCAGGCCAGACAAGGCAAGGCAAGATGCGCCACCCTAGTAAACGAGGCGAACAAACAGGTGAGAGATGTGCAACACATCTGTAAACACACAGCACACAAACATGCGGCATGTAGCCCATCTTCCAGTGCGCGACCCCAAAACCAGCAGCACAGGCTGGCTTTCTTTGGCGATTGGCCACGTCGACCCGCGACTCTCTGTTTGCTAACGGACATCGCTTTAGGACAGCCAGCAATCAAGATCAGTCAATGCCATACCTTCTTCCTTTCCTTTCTCCTCAGTTGTGAATAATGACGCAACCGGCCGGACAGTCGCCCTGAGTTGATAACAGGTCTGTGCATAGGGGTGCCTGGATTCTGTGGCTGAAAGAGGTCCCGGGGCTGGTGGTATGAATGTAACGGGGTACATAGGCCCATAGTCATAGTTGCCTTCTTCCAAGGGATGTGTCATAGGGTAGGCTAGCTTAGGAGTGATCAAACCTCCCTCCCCGAATCCCTCCATATGTGGAGCATAGCGAGCATATCACAACCAATGCGACATTTTGCTTGTTGAGCCTGTTTGACCTCTTATCTTTCCGGGGCTGTCTCTGAGCGACAATGCGAATATCGATAATAACGGATGAAAAAATAGCACGGCTTAAGAGCGCCCGCCTGCGCGATCATGGCGATAGTACTTCCTGTAGTCCTTTCCGCCATTTGGTGCTATGAGGGAAGGTAAAAGAAAGGAGCTTCCAAGACTTTGGGGCATATCGAGAAAGGAATGGATGGATAAGAAGGCGCGAGCGGAAGCGGAAACATAAGATGGAGAAGATACCACCCCAGTCACTATTGGAAAAGGCTTCGGTGCAGGCGCAAAAGAGCTGTGGCTATGAATGGCACTAAGATCTGTTTTCCTCAAGGGCTAACTAAACTTGGTTACAAGCCATCGCCCCTGTTCCCCTGTGCGAACGGGTGCTGTAGTATTATCTGAACGGAAGAAGAAGGACGAGTGGCAATTGACCACGGTGCGAGTACGTATGTTATCTCCTGTCGTCTCCTTATCTCCTCTCTATCGCGTTGCATCATGTTAGACTCAGTCTAGGTGACAAGGCGAGGCCGTATTACTTGAGGATGAAAAGAACTGGACGACATACTGTGATGTGCATACAGGTACGGTACACATAAATATGTGCGTACATACATATGTGCATGCATGCATACATACATACATACATACATATATGCAAACATGCATCTACCAGACATAGCACAAAGTACAGTGCAGTGCAGTACCTGCAGCACAACTACCCATACGAAGGCGATTCCCCCCCTGAAAATGGGAGCAGAATCTGGAAAGACGTCACTAACTAGCTATGGTAAAGAGAAGCAAAATCCAAGCCAAATATCAACTCACGTCCCCCGTCACATGACCTATCCTTGGCTCCCCCTTCCGCAAGTGAGGTCACCGATGACGGGATAGGTTGTGCGGTTAGCTACATACATACATGCATACATACATACATACATACGTAACTTATCATCCCTGTTTTCTGCCTGGTGCTTCTTGCTCTTATCAGCCCCAGGCAGGGCTTCCCGTTTCAGCATTTATCTATACGGTTTAGATGCATATGCCGTCCGTAACAGGCTGGTGCCAAAGGTACAGCGCTCTGCGTGCAAATTTGGAGTATAGGACAAAACGCGCGCACTAAGCCAATGTATTCAAAGCTTACCCTCCACTGACCCTGACCCAGAAGCGCCTGCGCCCGCGTCTTTAAGTAGATTACACTGCCGTCATCATTTACAATTCCTCATCTATTCCCCTTTCTCTTCCTCTTTCCTACTCCTGCTCACCTTCTCTCCATCTCTCTTCTCCCTCTTCCAACTTCTGTTTATCAAACCCCGCGCCTCTTTTTTTTCTTTCATCACCACCCGAATCTCTCCGTGTGTGTGTTCCTCGTGTTCTCTTTATTTGTCTAGTGTTTTTACAAATCCCTCTCTTTCTTCGCTTTATTTATTGTCTCTGGTAGACTGATTATCGTGTTGTTCCTCCCCTTCTCTCTTTCAAACTACAAGTAAATTATCATGAAAGGTGGTCTTGTTTTCCTTCTGGCCGCTAGCGCCAGCGCTGCGCCTTCGTCTTTCAGCAGCGAGACTATCCACAGCGACGCTGCCCCCATTCTAGCCTCGGTCAACGCTGAGGCTATTCCCAACTCATACATCATCAAGTTCAAGAAGCACGTCGACGAGAAGGATGCTTCTTCGCACCACTCTTGGGTCCAGTCTCTGCATGACGAGGGCGAGGAGAAGCGTCTTGAGCTGCGTCGCCGTGACCTCGATGTCGGCATCCTGAGTGGCCTCAAGCACACCTTCAACATCGGCAAGGACTTCCGCGGCTATGCCGGCCAGTTCGACGATGAGCTGGTTGAGCAGCTGCGCAGACATCCTGATGTAAGCTCGCGTGTCCCCTTTTTCTCACATCCACAAGCTAACCTTCCCTTTTCTGCCCCTAGGTCGAGTACATTGAGCGGGACACCATCGTTCACACCATGAGAACTGTTCCCTCGACTCCCGAGGCCGAGGAAAGTTGCTCTCCCGAGACGGAGAAGAACTCGCCTTGGGGTCTGGCCCGTATCTCCCACCGTGACTCTCTGTCGTTCGGTACCTTCAACAAGTACCTGTATGCCGACAACGGTGGCGAAGGTGTTGATGTCTATGTCATCGATACCGGTTGCAACACTGAGCACGTTGACTTTGAGGGTCGCGCTTCTTGGGGCAAGACTATCCCTGCTGGCGATGATGACATTGACGGCAACGGCCACGGCACCCACTGCTCTGGCACCATTGCCGGCAAGAAGTACGGTGTCGCCAAGAAAGCCAGCATCTACGCTGTCAAGGTGCTCCGCTCCAACGGCTCGGGCACCATGTCCGATGTCGTCAAGGGCGTCGAGTGGGCTGCCAACGCCCATATTCAGGCCACCAAAGATGCCAAGGCCGGCAAACGCAAGGGTTTCAAGGGCTCTGCTGCCAACATGTCTCTGGGTGGTGGCAAGACTGTCGCCCTGGACCAGGTTGTTAACGCCGCTGTTGACGTCGGTGTTCACTTTGCCGTCGCCGCTGGCAACGACAACGCTGATGCCTGCAACTACTCTCCCGCTGCGGCGCAGAAGGCCGTCACAGTCGGTGCTTCGGCTCTGGATGACAGTCGCGCCTACTTCTCCAACTGGGGCAAGTGCACTGACATCTTCGCCCCTGGTCTGAGCATCCAGTCCACCTGGATTGGCTCCAAGCATGCCGTCAACACCATCTCCGGCACCTCTATGGCCTCTCCCCACATTGCTGGTCTTCTGGCCTACTACCTGTCTCTGCAGCCCGCCGCCGACTCGGAGTACTCGGTCCTGCCCCTCACTCCGGCTGAACTTAAGGCTAACATCATTAACATTGCCACTGAGGATGCGCTGTCCGGCCTGCCCAAGGGCACTCCCAACGTTTTGGCATGGAACGGTGGTGGCTGCTCCAACTACTCTTCCATCATCAAGCAGGGTGGCTACAAGGTCAAGGCCGACCCCAACTCCCGCCTGGATCTGGAGGAGCTTGAGGATGCCATTAACGGCGAGCTGAACGTGATGTCCGGCAAGGTTCTCAAGGGAGCTGAGTCTGTCATCTCCAAGGCCCAGAAGTTCTCTGACAGAGTGCATGAGATTGTCGACGAGGAGATCAGAGAGTTTGTCGAGTCTCTGTAAGCCAGTAAGTAGTCTGTCTAACTGAGATAGGCTCTCGGGAGTAAAGGGACGCGCTTGACAACAGCCTGCCAGACCGAAAAGACGCTTATCTGTCTGGCCAACAGCACATTTTCTAGTCATTTTTTACTACCTCCTGTTATGCGCGTTCATTGATTTATTGGTTCGTTTCTTTGCAATGATTTTTTTTCTCTGGTTTTCTTGCTTTTGCCTCCAGCTCACAGTTATGATCGGATATTTTTGCTTCACACACACATGGGGCACCTGTTCTTGTTTATTGCTTTACTGCCTTATTATTTATTTATCAATTATTATTATTTCGAATATCCTTTGGATGCTGATTATCTTTGAATATCGCTTGCTGAGCCTGTAATTATGAAAGCATGTACTGTAGTGTAGCATTGCGTGGTCCAGTTTTCGTGGTCGTCAATCGCGGCACAGGACAAGGCTTGGTTACAAGCTAGTGGGATGCGGCACCTCGTGCTGTATTAACTTTCCTTTTTCATTCGAACGAATCAATGATCCATCGTCATGCTATGGAAAATTGGGCGACGTCCAGATATAAAGCAAATTGAAGCATTGAAAGCCACGATAGATTTCTATTAGTTCACGTGGTTATGTAAGCCTCAGCCTCGCGCTCCTTAGCTTCAGGAGATACTACCCATTCCCACACGAGCTGTTGATGTCTTGAAACTGCAGAGTGAGGTGTTTTGCATTGACAATAAATCGCAAGTGCCTCTTTTGAAGCTTGGGTGCCGTTTGATTCCTTCCTCCCTTGGTTCTCCTTCCCTGCTTGCCTAAATCCTTCGTTGCAAAGGCTTAAAGTAGTATTACAGCACAACTTGCAGCACAAGGTACTTAGTACGTGCCGAGTATTTGCTTGTCAACCTCAATTTGTGGCCAAGAATGTTCAAGACAGGAAGGACAAGCTAGAAGATGGAAAGAACGCTTAGAGAGGTGACAGCCAAACACAGACACAAAATGCAAATTAAAAACTCAACGCAGTGAGTGAATAAATACATATATATCTTTTTTTTTTTTCTCTTTTATTCAGACTTTCACGATCTCCGCACAAAGCCCAGCCCGAGCCAGCGAGCGATAAAATCGCTGCTGATTTAATCGGAAAGTTGACGACGCCCGTTATCCACATTTCTTCTAGGCTTTGTTCTGGCCCCCAGGCGCATTGATAAGCAAGGCAAAAGGTAGAGCAGTCAAGCGAAGCTATGCATCTGCAGCCTTGATAGTGAACGTGAACAAGCTTCCTCTTTGCCCTTCAGCAGCCCGCCTGAGCGTTGGGAAACGAAAAGCTCCATAAACTGAAAACACTAGAGAGCTTCTTTGATTGAATTTACTTGCTATCATACTTGTCACGTTTTGGGCAAAACCCCTCAAAAACACAGGCTCACTTGACTTGGTCCCCTTTCTCATCTGTTGCTGACGGCTTCTTCCTCACCTTCGAACCCTCAAACCCTCGAACCTCGACAATGGCCGCCCCGACCCCACGACGCTATCGTTCTGTCACCACGTCGTCCATCCCACCGTCGGTGGCCAATGATGTCCTGGCGTCTCTTCTCGATTCCCTCCGCACCGCTTCCGAACCGCTCCCGCCTGTGCCGTCGGCCCCGACTCTCAACTCCTCCCCCGCTTCTGCTCTCTCATCTTCTCCCTCTTCGGCTCCGCCCACCTACCCGAGCCTCCCTACTCTTTCTGCCGCGCTGCAAAAAATATCAGTCTTTCTTACGTCACGGCCCGCTCCCAATCCATTCCAAGACGACTTCCGCCACCAAGATGGCTTCGGCCTTTTGCTGGCCGCACTACACCGTTTTGCTGGCTTTTACAACCCGTGTACCCGCACAAATGAAGAAACATCTCTGCTCTTTGAGTTTTTGCGCGCATGGCTAGACGTTCTGGGTGCTGTGCTGGCGCAGCATTCGGGCAATCGGAGATTCTTCAAACGCAAGGTCGGTGGGGGTGGGGCTTCTGGTGCCGTTGGAGGCTGGGGGGCGTTAGAGGCGACGCTGGCTAACATCGGGCTTGGAGAAAGCTTGCTTACTTTGGCGGAAAGCAGCGAGTCGGCTTCTTGGGCTGTGTATAGCCTTTTTGGCAAACTACTGAGCTTTGCTCTTGGCGATAAAGCTTTTGACACCTTGTTTGATAGTGTAGTGGCCGCAGAGACTTCAGATGCACGAGCACAAGCATTAGCACAAGCACAAGAGGACGAGATATCCAGTACAAATGAGGGCGCCTACGATTCTAACAACCAGAGTACCACGATCGAGGTCAGCGAAGATTCCAGTATTCTGATACAAGTTTCGGCGGAGAACGACTCCAGTGCCCGCCTGGCGTCCCTTACTGCTCAAGTACGCCAGATCATCACGCCTACTACGCACTTTCATAACCCCGATATTCTGAGAGCAACGGTCAATCTCTGGTTAGCCATGACTCGCTCAAAGCTGGCGTCTTCTAAAATACGAGAGTCAGTAAGCTTGTGTTCATGGCTGGTTTTACGGGTGTTGGCGAGCGCCGTGTCCATCTCAATGTTCAACCTCTCGGCGTTACATGGATCAGGCGCTCTATCGGACTTTCTGCGCGTTTGCTTCAGCGCCGATCCGTCATTGGTGCTGGCTTCGGCTGAGCGCAGCATGCTCATAAATCTATGCAAGATGCTCATGTACTTGGGCATCCCAACACCTGCCGATACCCAGTTCCTTCTGACTTCAAAATCCCCCGATGCATTAGGCTTTTCCCTAGAGATGGCCTCGCAGTATGCCGGCCCAGCCTTCTTCCAGTTCGACCTATCTCTTTATGGCTATAGCGCCGTTGAGCTGCCGACTATTGGTCGGCCTTTTCCTCCAGTCAATTCTCCAGGATACACATTTACAGCATGGCTGCGCATTGATAGGTTCGATCCTGCCACGCACACCACAATATTTGGAGTGTTTGATGCGTCACAGACATGTTTCCTGATGCTGTACTTAGAAAAAGACACACACAACTTTATTCTGCAAACAAGCGTCACTTCGTCCCGACCTAGTGTGCGGTTTAAGGCTATTGCATTTGAGGAGCGTACGTGGTATCATGTGGCTTTGGTGCACCGCCGTCCAAGAACAATGTCTAGCAGCAAGGCTTCGCTTTATGTCAATGGCGAATTCATAGAGCAAGTCCGCTGTGGATACCCGCTTGCACCACTACCAGCTTCGGCAAATGTTCCCGGCTTGGGCGGCGATATAAGTGGCTTTGGCGGGCCAGCAATCAAGTCTGCTTCGGCCCCACCACAAGTCCCGGTGCAAGCATTTCTGGGTACGCCTCGCAATCTATCTAGTCGCCATGGCGCTGGAAAAGTATCTTCAAAATGGTCTCTGGCCTCAGCACATTTATTGGACGATGCTCTCAGTGACGACTTTTTGGCAGTGCATTACGGTCTTGGGCCACGGTACCAGGGAAATTTCCAGGATAGCCTGGGGGGCTTTCAGACATATGAAGCATCAGCCACTCTTGGCCTGCGGAACGAAATGCTTCATCCCGGCAAGGACGAGAGCTCCGATATCCTGCGGGCGATTCGTGGCAAAGCCTCGCTTCTGCTGCCCGAAAACAAGACCCTGCTGAGCTTCTTTCCTACTTCTGTGTATCGCGACGATATTGTTTTCCACGAGAGCAATTTATTCCACTGGCTTCCGCGCCAGGCCGCTGTATCTTTGGCTAACGTATTCCGCCGCGGAGGCCCGGTAGTGGCTGTCAACGCCGCAGTTCCTTTTCTGCCTGAAGCCTTTATGCGGCCACACGGGATGGCTGTGCTTTCAGGAAATCCCGCCGTGGTGACTCCATCATATATTGACGACAATATGTGGCGTTTGGCAGGCTTCACTCCAGTAGCCCTCAAGCTCCTCCATGGCACTCAATCAGCCGAAGATATGCTACGAGTAGTTGAGATTATCTTCACCTGTGTGCGTCACAGTTGGCGCAACAGCGACGCAATGGAGCGTGATAATGGATATGCCATTCTTGGCCTCCTACTTCGTGCCAAACTTGGCTTTGGAATGCCAACATCTGGCTCAGACCGGTCTACGCCAGTTCGTATCCCAGCGCTCAAGATTGGGAAAGACGAACGCGACAGCTTAACGCTGCGATTACTCAAACTAGTGCTGAACTTTGTAGGATACAACGCCAATCCAATCGAGTCGTTCATTGTGAATCCGTTGGCATACCGTATTCTGCTCATCGATGTAGATACATGGCGTAGATCCGCGATAGAAACACAAGAGCTCTACTACTCACAGTTCACGACCTTTGCGGTACAGAGCAAGTACCACGATTTTAATAGCCGACGCCTGGTGCGCATGAGTAAGTCTTGCAACAATCGCTAGGTCATATGATTTATTCTGATTAATCCCCCCCCCCCCCTATAGGAATCATCAAACGTCTTCTTGAGGCACTCAAGAGTGAGTCTCTTACCGAAGAGATCATCCCTGCCTTCAAGTCCGCCTTTGAAGCTCTTGTCAAGTCCAATTTTAGCAGCGAAGTTCAGCGTGCCTTGGCCCTATTTATCACCTACATGCTCCGAGCTACTGGGTCGTCTGCTTCTACTTTGTCGTCAACACCAGCATCCATAAATACGCGCATTGCTCGGCCACGATCCGCTAGTAATCGATCACTCAGTTTCACACCCGCCGGTGCGCGGCGCCCCACAATCGAAGTCAATTCTCCAGGCGGCGCATCTACACCACCAACTTTTCAAAACAATAACACCAAGGTTCTCCCCAGGAGACAAATTGGCATCCGGATCCTAGGCTGGTACTCTAACTTGCTCTGCGACAATGCTAGTACAGCTGCCATCAGCAAATTTGCTCGTACTGTCACTAACAAGTGGCTGCTATACCTTCTCACCGAAGACGATGCTGAGGCTGTGGTTTATGGTACCAAAATCTTAGCTCGTGTGTTGGTGACCCATGGCGCCACTTACACGGCCAAATTTGCAGCCAAGACAGGTGGGTTTGTGGTGATGGCAGCGCGGCTTCGACGATGGTGGGATATTCCCACCCTATGGCCGATTTGCTTCAGCATCATGTTTGGGTATGATGTGGCAGCCATTGACTTTGAGCGTACATTTGACTTTTTCAATCTCATGGATATCTTCCAGTCACCGCGTGTTGTATGTCCCGAAGCTCTCCCAGTTATTATGGCGATGCTGCAGCATGGTGTCAAGCAAATTGTGAGTCTTCAGGGGCATCCAGAGTCACCTGCTAGTCCCAGAACCGATGCCGAAACCCAGGGACAACAACAGCAACAGCCCTCAGAGTCTAGCCCCAGCTCCAGCTCTAGCTCTAATTTGAATACCAATGCTCCAGTGGGAAGGCGTCCAAGAGCACGCTCCATGGAGCTATCCCAAGCACTGGGCATGAGAAGTAAGTTGGAAGAGAAAAGCACAATTAACTAAATAAACAAACTCTAATGCTCCTCTTTAGAAGATGTCGACAAAATTGCCATGCGTGTCGTCGTAATCCAGACTATCACACGGTTTCTCGCTGATCTGCATGCCTCGTCCTCAGAATTCCGTGATTTTGCCCTGTCTTCTGACTACAGTAGCCTTTTACTATCCGCTTTGTACCCGATCATCGTGTCAACCGATGCTGTCAGCCCTGAAATCGAGCTCAATTCAACTGATTCAACTCTGACTTTTGACGGCGGCGATGTCATGATCCGTCCTATGGCTGGGTCTACTGCTGCGCCAATTGTACGCCGGGCTTCGCCGCATAGAGAGCGGTCGGAAACTGTACCGAGTATGATGGGCGCTGGTGGTATTCCAGGCTCAGGCTCAACATCCCAAGCTTCGGTTTCAGGCGGTTCTTCAACCTCAAGACTGCAGAGGGCATCATCATTTGTGCTTCTCACTTCAGATGCCATCAGCAAAGACTCATCACAGCGCAAGAAAGGGCCTAGCTCGGCCCGTCTAACACCATTGATGTCTCCTGTTACTAGGGAAAGCAAGACTAACAACAGCAACAATAACAATATCCATATGACGGTACCAGAGGAGAAGAGCAACGCTATGCAGGCCAAAAAGACTGAGGACCAGCAAACCAGCAACACCATTCTCCAGGGACTCTTAGAGCTGGTTATTGCCATCTTCTCCGACCAGATTCTCAACCGCAAAGAGTTTCCCGGCTTCAACTTGGCCTGCAAAATCCCCCCAGGCTTCCAAGAGCACCAGGCTTACTTTGAATCATATATCTTGCGCAACACCATACAGCACCTTAAGACTGAAATCGAGCTGAACCTCGGCTGCATTACAGAGCCTCGCATCCTTATGAACCTAGCACGCTTCAATGTACATGTGGTGGTTGACTCTATTTTTGCAGGCTGGTTTATTGGTGGGGCTGACAGCATGCTAGAATTCGCAGGGCTGTGTCTTGAGTATCTTCAACAGTCAAATGTCGCTGCTCTCAAGAGTGTTCGTTTGTGTTCCCAGGCTGTGACAACACTGAGAGGATCCTTCTTCAAAGTAATGCTCCTGCAGCTATCAGACATGGACGACGCTGAAACGGTGGGCAGCTCCGGCTCTGACGATGCCAAAGCTCTAGCAGTCATGGACAAGATTATGTACTGGCAAGCGGCTATTCTCAGCTCCCTTGAGAGTGGCGATGAGTACATGCGGCTCCTACTGTACCAGCTGTACGTCAAGTTGGTGGATTCCCGGCCAGCAATCCGTGTGGCTGCCGCCACCATTATGCGTATCATGATGGTGCAGAAGCCCGAGGCAGCTGCCATGCTCCTGCGGCCAGTCTCAGGGCAGCTACCAGTGGTTGGCTCATCACTTCTAGGGCGCGGCAATAGTAGCCACAACCATCAGACAGCGATGCTTCTTCAGGATTTTGAAGTCGTGACGGAAATGGACAATGAGGCCTTCCTTGATTGGGTAGACAGCCATCGCGAATCCCTAGACACACTCTTCTTTGGAAACCTTGCCAAGTCATGGGAAGATTTTGTCGCTACCGAGAACCAGCGCACTGCCGAAAGCGCTCGTGGCCGTCTAGCTCGGCGCAAAGACAGACTTCGTCACTGGCACTCAGAAAGCATGATGCGTAGTACTGTTCTTCACCGCCACACTATGAGCAATAGTGCATGGATGAAGAGCATCTATCACACTGAACACACGCGCCACCAACGGCTGATGCAGGACCGTACCGATGACATGGTCTTTTTAACACACGCCTACACCAAAATGGATCGCCACCTAACGCGCCCTGGGGCTGGCAGCGACGCTGGCGGTGTAGTTAGATTCCCAGACCCAGCAGAGTTGCCGACAGCCGCCAAGTGGAAGCTAGATCGTACCGAAGGCCGTAATCGCATGCGACTACGCCTACTACCGGACTACTCGACAGCCCACAGCGAATATCAGCCGAAACGCCGCCACACCGACGCTAGCGTGGTATCTATGACAGCAGCCGCAGCTTCGCTCCGAGTAAATGCCCCAATGCCTGCTTCTGGCGGCCCCGGCCAGCCCAGGTCACGTGCCGTTTCAGACACACGATCTACGCTGTCTGCTGAGTCGGCTTCGATTTCTATCGTCACGGATCCCTCGGGGGAACAACAGCCATTAGATGGCGAGGTCTTTCCAGAAGTCATGGCAGATGGTGATGCCGAAGCAGAAACCCAGGGCGAGCCAGACGGCTTCTCGCCCGAAGACGACTTTGAGCTTATTGATGATCCCAATGATGCTGCTGATGGCGGCGATGACGGTTTCGAAGACAAAAACCGCAAGGTCATGCGAAGATTGCAGCCCGATGACTCAGTCCAAGCTGTGTTCAATATCTCGCGCATCATAGGACTAGAAGCGGCCGAGGGGATTCTTATTGTTGGCAAAGACGCGCTATACATGATGGATGGCGTGTTCCACTGTGCTTCCGGAGAGATTGTGAATGCCTGGCAGGCCCCGCCTGATGAACGCGATCCATACTCCCAAATCATCATGGATCCCAAAGCTACAGCCACAGCCACGGCAGCCGGCATGCGGTCGATGGAGCAGGAGAGCCGGCACTGGCGCTGGGACCATGTGCTAAGCATTAGTAAGCGGCGTTTCCTGTTTCGTGACGTCGCTATTGAGGTGTTCTTTACCGATGGCCGTAGCTATCTTCTGACTACAATCGACCCCATACGGCGCAATGACTTGTTTATGCAACTATCACGAAAGGCACCGCACAGTACCGGGGCTGCGGCTCCGTCAAATGATGATGCCTGGCGATTGGAAAGCTTGCGGGTCCTCCGTGTTGCTGACGATACGCCGACCGGCTTTGGCCTGGGGTCACGCATTGGTGGGTTGTTTTCACAGGCAACATCCAACCCACTCCACGCTGTTACCCGGCGTTGGCAGCGAGGCGAAATGTCCAACTTTCACTATCTAATGATGATCAACACCATGGCTGGGCGTACATTCAACGACCTCACACAATACCCTGTCTTTCCATGGGTCTTGGCTGATTACACCAGCACGGAGCTGAACCTCAACGACCCTGCTACCTTCCGTGATCTGAGCAAACCTATGGGTGCCCAAACCCCAGGGCGCATCTCGGCGTATCATGAAAACTACGCAGCCTTGGCTGAGATTGGGGAAAAGCCCTTCCACTACGGTACGCACTACAGTACTGCTATGATTGTATCGTCATACTTGATCCGCCTACCGCCCTTTGTGCACTCCTTTATTTTATTACAAGGTGGCGCCTTTGACCACGCTGATCGCCTCTTTCACAGTATCCCCAGTGCATGGCGAAGCGCATCTGCTGAGCACAAAACCGATGTTCGCGAGCTGATTCCTGAGTTCTTTTGTCTACCTGAGTTCCTCAGCAACATCAATGGCTATGCCTTTGGCACACGCGAAAGCACAGGCACGCCGGTCGACGGTGTTGAACTACCCCCATGGGCCCATGGCGACCCCAAAATATTCGTGCAGAAAAACCGCGAGGCTCTCGAGTGTCCATACGTCAGCCAGAACCTGCACGCATGGATAGACTTGGTGTTTGGCTATAAGCAGGTGGGCGAGCAGGCCGTTGACAACATGAATGTTTTCCACTGGCAGTCATACGAGGGCGCACGCAATCTTGACGATATCGAGGATCTACAGGAAAAGCGCATTGCTGCCGGGGTGATTCACAACTTTGGCCAGACGCCCAAAATGGTCTTTAGCAGACCTCACCCCCAGCGTGAGAATATGCATCCACCAGGCCGCAGACTTGATACTTCGGTCTACGGACTAACACGTGTAGCAGCCCCAATCTTGGGTGAGTCTAATTTGCTAGTTTTTATAGCTTTTCTTTATTCCCCTCCTCTATTCCTACTAACCCGACTTCCTGTAGAAACACATCATCGCGTAGCGTCCCTTATCTACGCTACTAAGCTTGACCGCCTCTTAGTTGCCTCGCCCTTCCGGCGCCACTTTGCGCCCTATGAAAAGTATCTTGACTTTGGCTTTGCCGATGCTTCTGTCCGCTTCTTCTTCTCAGAATCGCGCAAGTCCGCCGGGCTCTGCGAAAACCTTCATTCAGCGCCGCTCTCAGCTGTGCTGGTGCCCGACTCTAAGACACTTGTTACAGCTGGCGAAGACTGTGTCATCAGTGTCTTTTCCATGCACACGTCACACGGCCGACCGGTAGATCTTGCACTACGCAAGGCGCTCTTCGGCCACCGTCGACCTGTTGAGATACTTGCTGCCAGTACAGCGTTTAGCATGCTAGTGAGTATCAGCGAGGGGCAGGCTTGCGTTTGGGACTTGAACCGCCTGGAGTTTGTGCGCAGATTGCACGTGCCTAGCAGCCAGCGAGTAGAGAGTGTTGCGGTCAGTGAAGCCAATGGCGACATCTTGATTGGTGTAGGCAGTTCTGTGGTGCTGTACAATATCAACGGCGAAGTGATTCTGAACCAACGTGTGACATCATCGTCGTCGTCACTCTCAACAACTTCCAACACAGATGACGAAGACGCGCTGCATACTGTCGCCTTTTACGACGGTTCTGGTACCGAATGGGTGGAGAACGACCTAATCTTCACTGGCCATCGCCGTGGCAAAGTAACAGTATGGAAGCGTGTGGTCAAGAACGGCTGCTGGGCACTACAGGCAGTCCGCATGCTGAACAACCCAGAGTCCGTGAACAAGAGCGGCGCAGGCAGCAACGGTGAACAAGCGCCGGTAGGAGCAATCACGTGTATCATGGCAATGCCAACAGGAGTTTATACGGGCGATGAAGACGGGCGGGTGTGGGAGTGGACGGTGGGGGCAGGAGGGCGGTGAGTGGTTTACAATCAAGGAAGGCACTTGAACTGATAGAAATAAAAGGCGGTCAAAAATAGAAATTGGCAGAATACGAATTATATGGGCCCTACCTGTTTATTACAGGTCTTACATTGTGGAATGGGACAAGTTGTTTCAAGGTTGTGGGATCAAAGTTTCAGCGCGCTCACAAGTGAGCATTTTCTTCCTCATAGCGACAGACCAGCCGTCACAATAACGAAAAAAAAGAATCAGAACAGATATGCATCCATTATGAATAGAAAAATCAAAAATTCCACCCCCGATGGCCCCGAAGGACAATCGAAGCCAGGCAACTCCGCGAAGTGCAATGCAGGCCACCCAACCTGGTGTCCAGGCTTCTTGATCCCCAGACACCGGAATAAGGTAAGTATGAAGAAGAAAAGGAGAAAAAGAAAATCTACAAAGATTGGAGGGCTACGTCTCTTTTTATACCACTAGGGCGGTGTGCAGAACACAGGGGCTGGCAGAATTGTGGATAACAAGCGAAGGTGGGGCGGTGAAATTTTTGGGAGGTTGGTAATTATGGGTCCAAAGGCGATCGGTATCTCTGGTCTTTGAAAAACAATAGGGTTTGTCTTTTTAAGGCGTTGTTTAATGAAGGACTTGGACATGGACTGCACAAGCTTGGCATAATCTCCCTTGCCTTGGCAATCACGTGAAGCATTTCATATTTCTTTCATATATGTACATATTTTAATTGTCTTTTTTATTCATTATCGTGCTAATTATCCTTAGCGTCTGCTTTTCGGTGCTGGAGAGGCGTGCAAACAAAACGCAAAACAGTTTGACATGGCGAGTGTGAATTGTACTGCGCTGTTAGAGTGATGAGTTAGCAAGAGCTAGCGAACGATGAGACCAAGCTTGAGCTGTACAAGCTCTGAACCCAATATGCTAACAAAAATCAGTGACTTACGCTATTAGCCCAAACAGGACGTATATCTTCACCTGTCTGGAACCGCCCTCCCATACCTCCCCATCTTGAAGCGTTGCTCGAATGGCTAGAGTTGCTGTGGAGGATGGCGCTGGCGACGCAGATGCAGATGTGGATGAAGGGGTGAGAAGGTGCTGGTCGGAAAGGAGCGTGAAGAACAGTCCGAGTAAAGCAACGATGCACCCTAAAATATCGATGATAGATACATACAAGCATGCGATGCGAGAAGATCCTGATGAAGAGGCAGGGTCTGCCCCTGCGGGTGCGGGCAGCTGGTATGGCGATGGTGGCGGGAGAACGGAGTGGTGGGGGAGATGGAGGGTAGAGGCAGATGTGCCTGTTTCCGCATCGGGAGCAGATGCTTGGTGCTTAGCTCGGTGCGGGAAGAGCCAGAGCCGGGGTGCGGACATTTGCAAGACGTTTCGCACGAAAATACACACAGAGAGGAAGAGTAGGATGGATGCCTAGGCGGAAAACGAGTTAGCCTCTGCGACAGTTGTGCAGAGCAAAATAGCGAAGCCGGCGATACATACCAGGATATATGCCTTGACAAAGGCTAGGCCACAGCTACGTTGCACGCTTGCGGCAAGCGCAATGATGCTGATACTCCCGGCAATGACGAGCGAGCGTGTGATTAGGTCGATTATCAGGAAGGCGGTATATTGGTGTTTTTGCTGTTGGTATCGGCAATATTTCTGCTGGTCCTGCTGGTGCTGGGTCGAGGAAGGCGCTGGGGCTGAGCTGCGAGACGGCATGGGCGGGAGGAAGGCCGGGTGAAGCACTGGTATGGGTGAGCGTTGAGCAGGTGGTGGCCAGTAGATGAAGATTCATGGGGATATAGGCACGTTTGTGTGCGTGTGTAGTGAAAGCGTATTTATGTGTGTATATGGATCTATAGCATGGAACTAGGCAGCACTGAAACACTGCGCCGACTCAGTGACACGTAGAAGCAGGCTTGATGTCAACAAACAGAGACAAAAAAGAGTGAGGTGAAGGCGAAAGCTCCAGAGTCATGAGAAATTTTATGAAAAAAAGAGCAAAGAAACGAAGTAAGAAGGAAGGTGAGGGTGGGTTTCTTTTACTATGCAGCGAGTGTTGCCTTCTCTATCCCTTCTCGTCTTGTTCTCTCGATATCCATCAAGAGAGAAGGCCAAGAGAACTGCTGACCGGAGAAGTGCGCCCTCTTTGAACCTACTTCTTGGAGAGCTTGGCTTAGTCTTGATTGAAGGGATGCGGTTGGTGGTGCTCTCTGGCTCTTGGTCTTTGATATTTTCGCCTTGGCAACCACAGCTACGAGAATATGTGACACTTCTACAACAGGGGCGGGAAACTCGCTGATTTCTACTTTCTAGGACGCTTTCTGGGTTGTGCCAAGAGCCTGGGCGGCTTTGTCTCTGGGCGAGGCCAAGAAAATCACGGTTGTCTTGGAGTCTTGGCTGCTTTAAGCTGGCTGTTCCTATTCTTTTTATGAGCGGGTGTTACGGGGTTAAGAAAATGAGGAAAAAAAGATTTTGTAAGGCATTCAGAAGAGATGGCACCCAAAATGTTGGAAGGGATAAGAAGAACAAGACAAGATAGCACTACATTGATACAGACTATTGCATTGGCTGTACCGGTTGCAATGGTGGAGGTGTACAGCGGGAGGCAAAACTCGGGTATCAACAAAGCTTGCTAAGGATGGCTGCATATACTACAAGATTTTCTCCTGCTCGCAACAGCCAAACAAGCACAATATCAAAACAAAAAACACAGGAAAGTTAAAAAAAAGAATAAAAAACATTGGCTGGGTGAGCTGCGGAATGTATCTATGGTCTAGATAGTCTGACCTAGCCTTGGCCTAGTCTGGCCTTGCCCAACAAGCCTCCAAGCTTCTAGATTGCTGGTCAGTGGACGTCCCCAGGAGAGCAAATAGCAACAATTCTGTCTCTTCTCCCAGGTTCTGGTGTATGCGAGCATCGCTAAGAGAATTGATGCACCGTTTCTGTACTGTCTGGTTGGATGGGGACCGGTTTACTCGTCGTCAAATCCCGTGAGCTGCTTCCGGGGGCCGGTCGGGACTAAGGCAGCAGGAAAAAACAGAGTTAGCATGAGTATAGCCCCGTACTAGCCGGAGATCGGGTGAAATTTTGCACAACGCGTCTTCCTTCGCTGGCTTTGCTATCTCGTTTACTTACTCGGGTACGTCACCGGGATCCTGGCAGCATTTACATCACCCACAGCCTGGCGGAGCGGTGGAACAGCAACAATAAAGGCTGGGCCTAGAGCTCCAATTGCCAACGACCAGAAATACGCGGGCCGTTCACGAATGGCCCAGCGCATAAAGGTCAGAGGCGCGGCGAAGAACCGGGGCGTGGGGTGGGACATGGCGGGTGGGAGATGAGATTAATTGGGGGTATTTGTTTGGATGCGGTAGCAGTAAGAAGTCTACAAAAGAATCGTCAGCTCTCGCAGTCACAGTTCAATCGTTTCACAGCAGACTTACTCAGGAGGTTCCGAAGCTCTCGATACTTGTTAAGCTTGCTTCACGAGCTCGGAATCTTGTATGTCGGCTTGCGGAGAGACCAGTCAAGCCTCGAAAATCTCCACTCATGTGCGTTGATATATAGTCGGCTAATATCGGGCTAAACAGCCCGCAAGGTACAGAGCTCCAAGCTAAGGTCCACCTGTTCAATTAACACTGGCAGCTAACAAATTGGAACGAGGATCTGAAGATCGAACTACAACTTGCTTGGAAGGCTTGCGTAATGGAAAGAACGGACTGGATAATCTTGCATTTGCTCCAATTCGATCAATACACGTCAGTCTGTACTTAGATAGTACCTGCCGCCCCCATATATCTTCCCAATTTATCAATTCGTTTGCTATCCGTCTTCACCTGCTGTCGCTAAAGTATTGTGAACTTCCTTCAATATCGCCACCTTTCCTCGTCGCCGTTTTCCTTCATAATGAAGTCCGTCTTCTCGGTCGCCGCGTTGGCATTTGCTGCTATTGCCAGTGCGACTAGTGTCTCCGGGAACAGGACTCTAGTTTTGGTAGACGAAGATGGCCAGAAAGCTGAATACTCGACGTTCTTGGGCGATCTAAAGAGTGCGTGAAAACTATCACCGGTTTGAACGTCGGACAGGACGAGGACACCTGCTAACCTGCTGTTTCATTGCGCTAATATAGGCAGAGGCTTCGATCTGACGTATTCCACGGCCAAGGCCGACTCGCTCAAGCTGTTTGAGCTAGGTGAGCGCACGTACGACCATATCGTGCTGCTGCCATCTCATCTCAAGAGTATGTCTTGCTTTCCTCTAGAACAGTTCCCTTTCCCTTGTTCCATATTGCGGGCTTCACAGTCTTTCTCTCGGACCCCGGCTAACCATACACATCTACTTTTCTTCTTCAGACCTTGGCTCCGTCTTTACACCCTCAGCACTTCTCAAGTTCCTCAATACCGATGGCAACATCCTCTTTGCCCTCTCGTCTACTCATCCTGTAGCCTCTTCTGTGTCATCACTATTCTCAGAGCTTGACATCACCCTTCCCGACGAGCGCTTAACTACCGTTGTTGACCATTTCTCCTACGATGCCAATGCATCCCCCGAGACCCACGACGTTCTTGTGCTTCCTGCGCCCAGTCCCATTCGCCCTGATGTGCAGCCTTACTTTTCGCCGGTCGACGGCACCGATGAGGTCCTCTTGTTCCCCCATGGCACTGGCCATATTCTAGGTCAAAGCCCCCTACTGACCCCGATTTTGCGCGCTCCTGAAACTGCCTACCTCTATGCTCCCAAGACGCAGGAGAGCGGCATAGAGCCTGATGATATATTTGCTACCGGTCGTCAGTTGGCTCTTGTCTCTGCCCTCCAGGCCCGCAACTCTGCCCGTTTGACTGTAGTTGGTTCTGGCGAGATGCTGAGTGATAAGTGGATTGAGGCCAAGACTTCCGGAAAGAAGGTGTGGAACAGGGAATTTGCCAAGAGAGTCTCTGGATGGACTTTCCAGGAAACTGGTGTTTTGCGTGTGAACAATATTGAGCACCACCTTAACGAGGATGGCCAAGCCAACCCTTCTAATCCCGGAATCTACCGTGTCAAGAATGATGTGGTTAGTATTTGTCCATCTGTACCAACCCGAACAATTGTTTTCTAACATTGCCTTTCTTTCTTTCTCTAGTCTTACAGCATTTCCCTTTCTGAGTACAACTGGAACTCTTGGGCTCCTTTCACTATCCCTAAGAACGACGATCTTCAGCTCGAATTCAGCATGCTGTCGCCCTTCCACCGCCTGGCTCTCAAGCCCATTTCCTCGGATACCGATTCGGCCACCTTTGCCGTCAACTTCACTGTTCCTGACCAACACGGTATCTTCAACTTCATGGTCAACTATAAACGCCCCTTTATGACCAACATTGAGGAGAAGGTCACCGTTTCCGTGCGCCACATGGCCCACGATGAGTGGCCACGCTCGTGGGAAATTTCCGGTGCCTGGCCCTGGATGGCTGGCATCTTTACAACCGTGACTGGCTTTATTGCCTTTAGTGCCCTGTGGATGTACAGCAAGCCTACGAATGGCCCCGCCGAATCCAAGAAGTCGCGGTAAAGCAAAACAATGCGACACATGTGTAAGAGGAGTAAATGAAGTTAAGAATGCGAAAAAGAAAAAATAATAAAACCCTAGTTATCCATATATAAGCAACTCTTGCTAGCAAGTTCCCCATCAATATGCTGTTATCAATCGACAATGTATATCGGTCCTAAATGATTATTCTTGTACCAACACTATTGATACATGCTACTTGACAGCCCTCAGATTAGCTCTCTTGTGTTCTCAACGACATCCCCTGTTGTCCACACACTCTGTGTAAACCCAGTGTTTTGAGCGGGCCATTTCCCAAAAGAAAAGGCCCATTCCAGAACTCTCGGTCACAGGCGAGCAGCAGAAGCTTAGCAGAAGATGTCTACAAATTTGGCTTTTTGACCTTTTTTTGAATCATCACCGGGCAAGTAGTAGGTAATAGTAAAGAGGGAGAGACCCTATCCAGACCCGCTACATCACAGCCTCTCCTCCTTTTACCTGGCCGGACGCGTGTCTGTGGTATCCCCTCCTAGGCTAACCACATGGCAGGTTGAGCGGATGATCTGTGGCATAGCGTTAGCACCCAACCAACAAGATTGAATTTTATAGGGGGCAGTAGCGACCTACCAGCGCTGCTCAGATTGAAAACTATAACTTGGTTGCAAACGTCATTGGCTCTGTCGCCTGGCCAACACTTTCATCCCCGGTCCAGAGGTCGAGCCTGAAGTTAGCCTTGGCTTCCGCGTCTACAGAATGCTCTGCAGCGGGCCTGCACATGGCGTCGCAGGCAGCAAGTCTCTGGTGCTCTCATTACAAGAACACAAAGCCAGGGTCGCAAGGTATTGGGAGGAGATCAGATATTGCCAGTATCCGGCATGATGGTTGTGTCGTCATTGCGCGCTATAGGTGATATCCAGCTAACAGTCTGCGCACGTGGATAGGGTGGAATGCTGCTCCTCAAGAGAAAGCGCATAAGGAGGCCTTACCGAGCCAGAACGACGCATTTTGTCCTTAAGACAAAAGAGAGGAGCAAAGGTCTGTGATGAGATGGAATGGAGGGTGGATCTCAGCCTCTTTACGAGGGTCTGCTCAGATTTCTGTTCTTGGAAAGCATATCCACGGCAGAGTTTCCGAAGAAACTACAACATATGGATCAAAAATTCTTGTATAAGATAGCTTTTTTCTTCAACGCAGATGAGAGTATAGGGGCATGTATATGGGTAAAAATAGAGTAGGAAGTAGAGTTGGTTGACTGCTGAGTAGTTACATGTAGTTGCGCCATAAACATCAGCTCCAAATATGAAGCCATCAGACGCACTTGCGCTTTCAACAATATTCAAACAAAACAAGTAAAACCCGGGCAGAATATCAGTACACCAGAGAAGTTTGAAGTGGCATTGTTTAACGTAGGTTGATTCCATCTACTGTTGGCTTTTAACAAGGCGCGTTGAGCCTGGCACCCGACAGCTCTTGCCAGCTGTCGTGCACTAGGATAGCTATAAGCAATTTGATTGGCTGCCGAGCATCCAACTTAACCTAATTGGCAACAAGGCTGAGTAGACATCATGTAGAAGAAAAAAAGGAAAGGCCAGACGAACTTGTTCAGCAGCCTGTTACTCGTCCCTCAATATTCCTATAATTCCCCCACGAAGAGCATACCAAAATTCGCAAATATGGTTAGTACGCTCCCACACATCTTGTCTTGCCAACCTTCAGCTGGGGTATGCTAACCATCAACCCAATTCTATACAGGCCCGTAACGCAGAGAAGGCACAGTCGATGCTGTTTCGCTTCCGCGAAGCACAAGCAGCGGAGATTGGCATCATCGATGCCGGCCGCACGCGGCGCCCCAAGGCTATCACCGAGGTTGACTCAATCCCGTCAGCCGAAAAGTGGCGCGGTCAGGTGCTTAAGGAAATCTCACGAAAGGTCTCACGCATACAGGAAATATCTCTGTCTGACTACCAGATCCGCGATCTCAATGACGAAATCAACAAGCTTATGCGGGAGAAACACATGTGGGAGGTGCAAATTCGTAATCTCGGCGGGCCTAACTACATGCAAAGGGCCGCCAAGATATACGACGACAATGGCCGCGAAATACCCGGCACTGGCAAGGGATACCGCTACTTTGGGCGAGCGCGGGAACTTCCGGGTGTGAAGGAAATGCTTGAGGCGGCGGCACGCAAGCCAGAGCCCTCCGGGACTACAGGGAGGAGCGACCTGCGCCGTGTGCCAGTCGACGCAGCATATTACGGCTATGCGCCCGATGAGGAGGACGAGGACTTGCTAGCATGGGAGGCGCAGCGCGAAAGAGAGGCACTGGAGCGCATGGCTGATGGCGGGAGCGGGTCGGAGCCACCGCCAGGCTGGGAGCCGTTGCCTGGCGATTCGGGAGACGGTCACGGTTGGGTGCTACCGACACTGGAAGAAGTTCAACAGGAGTTGATGGACAGGAGGAAACAACGGCTGCTGAAACAGCTTGACAAGCAGTGATATAAGCGGGTACGAAACGATTTGTGGCGTGAAAGGTTATTTGGTTTACTTCTTTTCCGTAGCTGGGGTTTTGGGTGTTCTATGGGCTGTTTTTTTCTCGGTTGTTTTATGGGACTTGGATTGCCTTTGCTTGTATGGATGTCATAACGTTGATATTTCACCATCTGCTATGTTGTCATTTTAGAAGTTGTCCATACAGTTCAATGTTGGAACCGTTCGGTAAATTCCTTGTGTCTAGATACATTGTTCACCATTTAAAGATTAGGGTCTCATAGGGTTGGTTATATTACGTTATCAGACACAGCCCTTGTCTTGCAAATCACTTTGCACTACAGAAAAGTGAGTCTGCTGTCTTGTCACACGCACTACAAGATGATCATGTTGCAGCCAATTTACCATAAATAATAAGCCGAGGCCTTGCTTGTTCCTTAAATCATGTGTAATTAATTAGCTTCAGCTTCGTGTTGTACAGGCACAGCGTTGCATGCATATCGTGGGCTGGCTGGAGCAGAAGGGTAGGGCCACATAAGGAATAGGGTCCTAAAGGCTACAATGCGAAACATTAGATGAAAGAGAATGAAAGCAACACGAAAAAGAAGGCACTTGGCTTGGAATGGAAAGGGAAGTTTTCATTTTCCCTTGAATTGAGCCCGCCCTAGCTCTTTGTGAAGAACCCTGATGCTGGTGGCGTTGTCGAAACTGGTACCTGAAATAGTGGGTCTTTTTGCATTAGCGCTTTAGGGTAAAGGTAGGAGTCTATATGTAGCAGTAGTAAGAGTGAGAAGGCAACGAGTGGAGCCAAACTGAGTAGCCCAACGGGATGGACTGTGACATAAGTCATCGGAAATGTAAGGTGAAGCACTCCCGGCACTCGGAGGATGAGCAGAGAGCTTTTCTGTGTGATAAAGTGGAGGATGCCGTTTTTGTTAGCCAAGAAAAACCCCTCCTATATCTGGCCGCTGGTTTGTGATTCTGGCTCATGGAGGTTGAGGGCTATGGGTGTATGTCATGTACTTGCGGTAGGGACACCCGATAATCACAGCTCTATTACTTCTCCGTTCTCTCTTCTCTCCTCTTCTCTCGTGACTGGAGACCATGGCGTAGGGGAGCCGGATCCGTACTGTGCAATTGGCCAGAGTGCTGGCACCATATAATAAATGGTATGGTATATTGGGGAGCAGCCGGCAAGTGTTGCTTTTGCCCTGCCCTACGTGATTCTTGGTAGAGCTGGCGAGGGCCGCATCCTGTACCATTTAGCTTTCCACTTTGTCCCACTTTGTCCCACTTTGCCAACTGCGCAGCTTGTCTGCCTCCACCCTTAAGTAATACATTGGTATATAGCGCACTATAAAAGTTCTAGACTCGGCAAAAGAGGGCGGATAGAGTGGGTGGGTTGTGAGACGGATAGCTGCATGGAGTAGTATCATGTATGGGCGGGGGGGGAATTCCAACGACGCTAACTATCTAGTATCGGTTGCTAGTTAGTATAAGAGAGACGAAATAAAGCTGTTGTGCAGTTGGCAGTGGAGAAGAGGAGCAAGAGCCTTTTTCCCCTTCATTTTCTTTTCTTATGGAGGATGGAGGATGGAAGATAGAAGATACTGAAAGGTTGCATAGCCGGCAGCTTAATTGCCTGCGTGTTGTAGAGGAGCACGGAACAAACGGCCCTTTTCTTGACCTTCCACAGTGGGCGGGGTTTCTGTCTTGTTCTGATTTTTGGTTGTTTGGCTGTCTCCGCGTGCTCATGTATGTCTCTTGCGTCCATCCGTAAGGGTTTTGCATAGAAGAAACAGTGGCGTGGCAGTGTGGGACAGACAGGATAGGTGAGAATGCACAGGGGGGGAAGGGAAACAAACAAAGCCACCTCTGGAGAATTATAGACAACGGCCAAAACAAGAGACAGGAAGTCAATGACAGGGGACAATCATGTTGTATGTATGCAGGAGAAAACCCCACCATCAAAGTGCCCCTGTTCTGAACGTGGAGCAAAGCCAAATCAATGCATGCAGACTCTAGGAGACGGGCGTGGCCGTTGGTGTGAAGGAAACACAAAAAAATGAAATGGTTACTTGGGCTAGAGGAATCTTGCGAAGGCAATTGCTGTCTTGAATTTTTTTTTTGGAAAAATTTGTAGGTGGGGTTTTCATGTGCCCTCTTTGCCCTCCCTCGTCTCTGCCTCTTTCTCTCACGTAATTAACGACACTTCATCCCACGATCCACGACAATACGAACAGCGACGATAGCCATTGACAACAAAACTTCACTCCTGACCCTCCATCCCTCGCATACCAAAATACCACCCATCCCCCCTTGAATCTCATCCCTTCTTTCTGCTTCTTCTCCCCCCATTTTGTTTGCAATCATGCCCTTGTTCAGGTGAATTGAGGAGGATACCAAAAAAAGCGCAAAGGCGCAGGCTACTCTCATCGCTCCCCCTGCAATGCCAATGGCCAATGGGCCCCTGCAAAAAGGCCCGTCAAGTTCTTGTTCCTGACGGCTGGCTTCCCATTATCCGAGTTATGGTGGCATCCTTCTTCGTTTGCCTTCCGTTCTTTTTTTCGAGGGGAGGGAGGGCAGAAGCAGTTTCGATTCCGGTGCAACATAATGCATATCTTATGATTGTATCTTGGCCTGAGCTTGTTTGTTTTTATATGCAGCAGGCATGGTTTCCATGTTGTTGTTTGAGGTTGAATTATGCCGTGTTGACCTGCGCTGTGAATAATTCTTACTTACTCCTTCGACTTTGGAGGACAGCTCCCTCTCTGTCTCTCGCTGCTGAGCCTTGGTGTTGTATTGGCTGTCAATCTCCTCTTCCCCAAGGATCTCATTTCAGGGGTACTCCTACATTATTTTCTCTTTCCCCCTTGACCATGGCTCATCGACAGCGATTTGTGCTTTGTGCTTTGTGCTGGTGCTAGTGCTAGTGCTGTATTATTGGGGTAGTGGGCATTTTCTCGTCCAGTCCTTTTCTTTATGTTAACAGCCACTTTCTCTTGTTTCTGGATCTCTCCTTTCCTGGGCCTACCTAGCCTTGTTGTTTCCCTTCCTCTTCTTCGTCTCGTTTCTCCTTTTCTTACAGGCCAAGCCCGTTGCTTTGATTGGCTGCATTTGTCACTTGCTCTGTGCTGGGAATACATACAGACCCCATATCGCTCTGCTACAAGTCTCTTTCTCCCTCTTCCTCCTCTGTGACCCCTTATTTTCAGGTTTACCCTTTGTTTTTTTCCCTTTGTTTTCCTCCGTGGCTCGCGGCTATTCCACACTTGCCCTGCCTGTCTGTCTCTCTTGTCAAATGCCCAAGGCTTAATCGTCTTGGACTTGAGCTGTGTGCAAAGTTAATTTGCAGGAGACAGATAAACGCAAAACGAGCAAGCAAGCTAGGCATCTTTTTTTTTTTCTTTTTTCTCGTTACTTTAATTGCCCTTGTTCTCTTTTCTCTATCTCTCTATCTAATATTCGACGTTTGGTCCTGCTTGCTTGTTATTTGTTTTTATTCGCTTTGTCTCTTAAAGTTGGGCCTGTTCTTGCTTTGCCCCCAATTCTACTACTACCACCACCACTACCATCCGCAACTCGGGGCCGACATCACCAACACCGTTTTGTCACATTTGACTCGCCTTCAGCAACACAGTCGCTCCTTTATTTCTTACTGTTGACTGACCCGCGACGTCTCCCTCCCAGTATTGTCTAATATCTGTCAGAGCTGCCTTTTGGTAGTCTGTTAGTCGTCACGCTATTTGTATCAGCAAAGAATAAAGTTTGAAACTCACCTAGCCAACAACTTGTCAGAACTAAGTCTGTTCGGTCGCCTGAACTGAATGCGACAACCGAGAAACTACTTTCCAGACCCGACTGCCTTATGCATTTCAAAGGCCATATTCTAATAGTCTCACCTTTTGCGACCTGACTCGGCCCAACTACTTCGAACGACCCGGAAAATGGTGTCGTTTTTTGGCCTTAAGCTTGGCGGCGATAAGAAAAAGTACAGCGCCCCCAATTTGTCTCTCCTCTTCTCCCCTCCCAGCCTGCCAGTCCTCCGCTCTTCCAGTTTTGTCAAAGTCGTGATGCCCTAGCTACCTGCTGGCCGTTTTATTCTAACATAGCTTTTCTACAGAAAATCACAGCCCTCTAATTCCCCGGACTCTAGCACTAAATCGCTACGGCGTTTGGATCAAGGCAAATCTGATGCTGCGAAAACGTTTGGAAGCCCAAATGGGGCGTCTACTTGGGATGGCACTCCCGTGCGCAAGCGCCTAAGTAGTAGTGCTAGGCCTGGGACATCTCACTCATTTCGATCCTTCACTACGCCTCGTCCCGTGTTTATGAATGGAACAGCCACTGCGAGTCTGGTTGATTTACAGAGCTTCGACCATATCCCCAGACCTAACCGCGATAGTATCCGCCATACTCCAGAGACCGAAGCAAGACCGGGATTTGCGAGTCCTGATCGCTTCTCTATGAAGCCTCGTGCTGCTGTTGGTGCTGTTGGCATAAGCTCATCGCCGTCAAGTTCTAGACCCACAGCGCGTCCCTCTACTAGCTCCGGAGCACACCATGAGCCCTTGAGACGACCTTCGTTTTCTAGCTTTGGTCGAGAGCAACTCTTGTTTGTTACTCCCCGAGAGTCGTCTCTTCCTAATCAACAAAGTGAGACTGGCGACATTGCGTCTCTTGAAAACAGACGTCCCTCTAATGCCACTGAAAAGCCATCGTTATCCGAATCTCCTGTTAAATACGAGGCACTTGATTCTCTATTTTCTGGCGATGAAGGTGCTGATGAAGTTTTGGATAATGCCCCGAAGCCACCTCCAATGGCTACCTCCATAAGCGTCAACACTGCCCTTCCTAGCCAATCTGAGATGTCACTGGCTTCGCCAATGCACAGTTCCCCTGTGGTACAGTCTTTGGATAGCCCTGGACATAGCTACATGTCAGCTTCCAGCTCACGGACTCATGGCCCAAATCAGATGACAAGCACCTCGCCTCTCATGCAACCCAATAAGGGCCCTCCGCCGGGTGCCTTTAAACCTTACTCTCCAGCAGTTGCGCTCAACGGTGGCAATCCCACCGACAGAATGCGATCGCCCAGCGTTAGTAGTTCTCAGATGGCTCCATCTTCTGCACCCACACTCAATGAGCCCCTTTCGGTTCAACCTCCAACTCTGGACACTTTGACTATTAGCACCTCAGGGTCACCTGTAATTTCGGAATCGCCTTTCAGCCAATTTAACTTTGAGTTTGATCTTGGCCCGTCAAGCTCACTCTCCAGCCCCTCAAAATCAGCTGTTTCCACGCCAGCAACCGAGGTGATGTCAATAATGGATCGCCAGGACTCATTCTCCAGGGCATCCACCACCAGCCCTAGCCCGAGTCTGACGTTGATTTCCTCTCATGAGTCTGTACTTTCTTCCCGCCCTTCTGTATCCAAGTCGACCTCAATACGTAGCACCCCCTCGCCTTCTCAGTCTGTTCGTTCAGCACGTAGTATTGAACGCCCTTCATTTGAAAAATCAGTCTCCACCAAGCCAGTTGCTCCATCTGGATTGCGTGTGGTTCGGAATGCCATCCCAAGTATTGTGCCAGATACCTCTGGTCTGGGAATCGCCGCAGACCGCTCCTCATTTGTCGCGAAACTTCAACGGACTAACTTTGGTGCTCGTTCACCTACCCCGGAAAACGATTTTGTTCTACACGGTGATGAAGCCCTTGCATTGCAATGGGAGGGTCCTCCTGTGATTAGAGATGTCGCTGCTAAGAGAGACACTCTCACTATAAGCTCGCCGAGGAGACAGTCCTTCTCTTTTAATCTAGACTCCAGTGACCATAACCAGGGATTGTTTGCAGGGGAGTCTCAGCGTCAAATGTCTCCAGAGAGGCCGAAGACCTCAGCTGGCCCGGCTACCGATTTCTCGAGGGGCTTGGATGGTTCGCCTACGCAGAGAGCCCGGCGTGCCAGCGGTGGTGCTGGCTCGAATTCCCGACTTGATGCCATCCGCCCTTCCCCATTGAAGATCGGAACTACAACCGCCAAAACGGTCCAAGCGATGCCTAAAAGTCCTCTTAGCGTTGCCCCTCAGCAGGCAACTCTTCAGACTCATGTTGTGCCTGCACAGATTGCACAAGTTGCGGAGGTCGGTATGTTTGAAGCTCAGAGTGCAGAGGTCTCCGTCGCGACTCATTTGCAAACAACAAGCCCCAAAACCTCGTTGCAAATTTCGACTACAACCGGAATTGCTACCGATCAGGCATCCATAACAAGCCCTGCGACAGAAAGCTCTTTCACGGCGGACAGCGCTATTGCTAGCCCTGCTTTGGAGAGCCCTGCTAGTGCCGGCGCCGTTGCGAACCAGCTTTGGCCCGCCCGCGTCCCTTACGATAGTGTAAGAGACAAGAATGGCTATGCGGTGCCTAATCCTCGTGGGGCCCCGACAGCAAAGTCTCCGGTATACCAGACTTCGGTCCTCCCGTTGACATCATTGTCACATGGTCATAGCTCGCCTCTCCCCCCTGCTCGCCACCCTGGCCGTGGCAATATGAATGCGGATGTTCCTCGTGCATCTGCTTGGCATGCACCTTCTCATCCGCAAAGACCCAAGCTGGTAATGCCCCAGGACAAGTTCATGTCTCCCCGGCCTGCGGTACAGCCTCCTGTGAGTGCGGTAACACAGAACACGAAAGTTATTTGGCCTTTGGGTGGTGAAACCCCAAGCCCAAATTCTTCTTCTCCGGGAACACTTGACAAAAACACGGGTGAGGCTTCCCACAAGCGGGAGAACAAGGCTCAAGAGAGTGTGCGTGATCGGGTGCGGAACTTGGAGGTCCAGGACCGCAACAGGGATCGTAGCCGGTCGCCGCAAGCGGGGTACAGCTCGAATGGAAGTAGAAGTCCGATCTCTAGCCCTGGGGTGCGGAGAGATACTTCGCTCCTTCGCAACCGGCCTCCTCCGAGGCCCGTGCGGGATGATTCTGTTGGGGCAGTTCCCGTGTCGGTAACTGGAGATGGGTTCATATAAACCTTCCACATGCTTTTGATGTTATGGAGCTGGCCCCTTTGTTGGTTGCTGCGCGTTTACAAGTTACACTAGCAAGGACGCGCTGTGTTCTGTTTGTCATTTTTCTCTTCTTACTCTCCTTTCGTGCATCATTTCATTCTCTTCTTGCGAATTTTTGCTCCCTGCTGTACACAGCTCGTGGCAGCGATTCGTCTCTGACTGTGCTCGGATTTCTTGGAAAACAGCGAGACAGCCTGATTCCGTGATTCCCATTTATCGTTTTTCATATACCTACCATTATACCGATTGGTTCCCTTTCTTTATAAATTTCCTTTTGTTTATTCCTTTGTCTTTTTCTGTTTTGTCTGGAGGGGCTGTTTTGCATTGAGCTGGAGTCAACTGTTATCAGAGCAAAGATGCCATGCATTGCCTGTTTCTGCTTTTGAGGAGTTTTTCATCCTTGTGTTCTTTTCTATTCCCTATTTCTTTTCTCGCTCGCTCTTAAATTCCGAAGATAAAAGTACACAAATTTACATGTGTACATACATATATCAATCTTGACTGTTTTTGGGGATCACTGTTTTTTACTTGAAAATGTCAGGGTCCATTTTGCATGTTGTCTGGTGTTTATTTAGCACGTGTTTTTAGTGACAGCTTAAGTGGAGACGGCGACGACAAAAGACACGAAGCAAAGAAAAGGAGAAAAAGCTAGTATTAGGAAGATGAGTGTGTAAGAAGAAGAGGGTAAAGCGGGGTGGTGGCCGACGCTAGAGGAAAGGCTAATAACGGCAAGTTCAAGAGAGATTGAGGAGGGAGACGAAGCACGGGTGGACAAGTCATGAAGGAATAAGAGAATATGATGTGAGATTACGACTGACAGGTTTTTGAAATGAAGAAAAGTACTGAACAACGAGGAAAGACAGACACATCCTACTTATCGAGTCCGGCTCGAGTCCGGTCTAACAGCCAGTAAAAAGATGCAAAGAGACTAGACCGCCATCGGGCAAGAGTCGGGAGAAGGCAGGAAGACAGGAAGCTAGCAATAACGGCTCAAAGAGGCAAAAAGGAAGCTTATATTGCAGAAGCAGAAGGAGAGAAAGCGGGGCTAAAAAATTGAAGAAAGCGCAAAGAAGAAGAAAAAAAAAAGAAAACAAGAGAAATTGCTTTTTTTGACAAGGAAGGAATGTGCTCTTGCCAGCTCTTATGCTAGCCGGGCGCAATTTTCCCTTTGTTGAAAATTTCGGTAGCACCGACTTTATTTTCGCAATTGCACCATAAAATAGACGGTGGTCCTTCCTTTTGCGTACTGGAGGGTCGCAAGAGGAAGAGAGGGGACTTTGCTTTCTCATGGGCTCAAGTATAAAAGGGCCTATCGACGGCTCGTCAATTTTTTCGAGCTACACTTCTTTTCGACTATTTTATTTGGGTTTTGCTTCTAGTTTTCTGGCCGGTTGCAGCTTGTATTTTTTAATTTCTTTTTGAAAAATTTCCTGTGCATATATAAACTTCTCCTGGGTCGTTTATAAACACAAGGCACTTCGCTCTCTTCCTAACGAAGCTCAGCTCGTACTCCGCTGTTTTATTCTTCTCATACACATGTCGGGTTCCTGTGCTTCAACCCCCTCTTTCTTCTCTCACTCTGAGGCACATAGGTTTATGTGCCAGTATAGCCGATAAGAGACCCGGCAAGCGACTTGAAAGTCTTTGCGCTTGCTGCTCAATATTACTTTAAAGATCCCACCCGTGGGACAAGAAAGACTTATTCATAACACACAACACCCTACTCTGCGGTTGTCCTGATCGCTTTTACTCTTCAGCTATAGTGTAAGTCGCTGCAAGGCTAATTTCCTTTGTGGTGGAAACTAACACGGTATGGATAGATTGCATGAGCCGTGACGCTCCTGAAGCCTCTTCCTCATCTACGGAACAAACACCACTATTAAGTTGTCCTTCTTTGAAACATCTCACTATGGATGATATCAAGCACACTCCCGGGTCAGCGGCTGAAGTTGCCCGTTCTACTTCTAGCGCTGGCACCAAAGTCTCACCCGTTGTAGCCGACAAAGATCTGCCTACAGCAACGACTTCCAGTGTCAACGATGAGGCTCTTCTGAGCCAGGGCTTCCAAGTAATTCAAGAAGAGCAGGTCACATGGTATGCATACCTCAAGACTGTTGACTTTTGGCTGGTAGTGATAATGGGCCAGGTGCTTTCGTTGTGTATCACAACGACCAACACTTTTAGCACATTCCTGGCCCAGCACGAAACCAACATCCCCTCGTTCCAGTCGCTGTTTGTGTATATCCTGCTCAGTATCATCTACACCAGCGTCTTCTTCTATCGCTGGGGCTGGCGTCGCTGGTTCGTTGTACTCAAAACTGACGGCTGGAAGTACCTCATCATGGCCTTCCTTGATGTGCAAGGAAATTACTTTACTGTGCTGGCCTACCGCTATACGAACTTGCTTTCGGCACAGCTACTAAATTTCTGGAGCATTGTGTGCGTGGTGGTCATCTCGTTCTTTCTGTTGCGTGTGCGCTATAAGCCGTTCCAAATCATCGGCATCTTGATTTGCTGTGGTGGCATGGGTATTCTGCTAGGATCAGACCATATTACGGGCTCCAACGGTGGCCCTGGCGTCAACATGATCAAGGGTGACCTGTTTGGCTTGCTAGGAGCCACGCTTTACGGCACAAGCAACGTCTTTGAGGAGTGGCTTGTCAGTAAAAGCTCGATGCCTGAGGTCCTTTCATTCTTGGGCACGTTTGGCTCTATCATCATGGGTGCTCAGGCCGCTATTTTTGATCGATCTAGCATCCAAAATGCTAACTGGGATGGCAAGGTGTATGGGTATATTGCCGGCTTTACGGCGGCTATGATTATCTTCTACACCATCGCACCCTTCATGTTCCGTATGGGCTCGTCGGCCTTCTTTGACATCTCACTGCTCACAGCTAACTTCTGGGGCGTCATTATCGGTGTCAAGGTGTTTCACTACACCATCCACTTCATGTACCCTATCGCCTTTGTGTGCATCATAATTGGCTTGGTCATCTATTTCCTCTCAGGCTCGATATTGGGAGACAGCAAGAAGCCGTGGCTTGGCGATAACCAGGAAGATGGCGTAGCTGGGTATGGCACGGCTAAGCTCAAGGCCCTCAACGCGGCAAAGAAGAGACAACAAGAGCAGGAATTGCGCCAGGCCGCGGCGGAAACCGCGACTGTGCAGGCTGTCTAAGACTTTTCCTAATATAGGGTTAATAGTAGAGTTCTTAGAACGGGACACTACTGTGGGCGATCTCGATAGAGACGAAAATAATGGTGATTAATCTACGAGGCCGTCTCTCACGACAAGGCCTCTATATCTATAGTATACTCATAATTCCATCCACTGATACCCCTTGCAAAAGCCTTGATTTAAGCGATGTGCATCAATGTTGTTTACTTGTGCTTTCAGGCCTCCCAGGCGGTGAGATGAGCCCCTCCTTTTGCCGAGTTCTACCGCTTCGTGCTGGGTTACACAGCAAGATTTACTCTCTGCATCTGAAGTGAAACCGCTTCAGTTTAGGGTTAGGGGTTTAAATTAGTCAGTAAGGCTACGTCCCAATATTCTTTTTGCATCACTTTGTTCTCTGTGCTCTTTTCGTCCCTCAGTGCTTCAGTTTCATTTAAAGCTTGCGTCCTTGTACCCCTCAAGCATTCTCATTTCATTCCCTGCCGTCTGATATCCTCAAAGGTGCGTCATCGCTCGTAATTTCCTGCTATCGCTCTGTGGCAGCCCTTCTGGCTTTTTATTGTAACAGGGAATCCCTTTATCAACCCTCTCTAATCCCTCGCCTCACTCGATCGCCTTTGCCTCGTATAGTTTGACTACTTTTGTTATCCTTAGTCATACTAACGCTGCGTCTTCCTTTCCTTTGTTGTAGCCTGTCTGATAGCTCTTTGCAATCTTCCCAATCGAATCGAGCGCCGTTCTCTTTACTATACATTACCCCCCGATCTTGTCTCCCCCCCAGTCCACAGTAACCTACAATGTCCTATTACGACAACGGCTCCCAGTGGTCCGGTGCTCCAGGTCCCCAAGGCCCTAGTCCTAGTGCTACGGGCGCGGGCAACGCGCCGCCTAACAGTAGCGGCAACAACAGCAATAGCAACAGCAACAATAATTCGGCTAATAACGGTAGTGCTGCTTCTGCCAGCAACTGGGACCACCAAGCTTCGCAGGCTCGTGCTCCCCGGTGGAAGAGTGGCACTGAAACGACTGATGTCAGTCTGACAAAGCCGTCTGGCGGCGTGACAGGCCCTACTGCAGCCGATGAGTTTGCCTTTTCTTACCAGTTCGACGGTTGGTGTTTCCCCTCTTACCCGTCCACCTGACACGCATGCTAATTCGCTCTTCCGCAGAGGTTGACCGTGCTCACGAGAATCTTGCAAAGAGCGGCAAGATCTTTGCTATGGGTCCTCGTCGTGAGTTTTCCGCCGCCAACCCCATTCCTGGATTTGGTCCGTCTATCAGACCCCGTCCTGGTAGGTAATGCCTCCCCAAAGCCCGAGTTATTCTTCCACATGGGCTCCCCCCTTTCCTTGATGCGAGAAAAAAAGAAAAAAAAAGCACAATGAACACACTGCAGTTGGTACCTTGCTTGGTTCTAGGGTCAGGACTGGACACCCAAGTTTCGAGTCCCGAGTCCAAGCCCGAGTCCGAGTCTCAAGTCCAAGGTCGAGTCCCACCCGGGCTTACCAAAGTTTACTTCCTCCTCTTACTCTCTACCTTGGGCTTTGCCTTAGTTGGCGTCGGCATAACACCTCTCTACTAGCAGGCCCAACTTGTCTGTGTCTCAATACAATCCTCTGTTCTATCTGTATCAATCATTTCACACCGTATATCTATCTATACGTCATCGGATCTCTCGGCTGACTCTGCTTGGCTTCTTTTCTTTCCAGATGGCCGCTTGCCCCCGATGCCCGGCGTCCGCCCCAACTCCATTAATGATGGCCCGGATCGTGCCCTGCAAACCAGCTTCCAGAATTTCTACAGCCCCCAACGCCACCAGTCGCCTCGTGGACCTAACGAGACTGAGCAGGCACTCCAAACCAAGAGAAAGATGGCCGCTCAGCGAGAGCGAGAGCTTCGTAACCTACACACGGAACAGCAATTTCAACGTAGTATGTACATTCCCATAGAAAAGCCCCGTGAGTCTTGTTGTAATCACGTGAGACATTATAAACTACCTAGACCACAGACTAACTATATAATCTTCATCCATTTCCGCAGACACCATGTCCGACTCCCCCTTTAACAACAAGCCCCGCACCGATGAAGAAGCCCGCGAACTTATTGCCCGCCAGCGCAGTGCTCTCTATGGAGAAGGAGCGTTTGCCGAAAAAACTGCCTATGTCGATGAGGCTGGCGCCGTTCATTCTGGTGCCCCTAGCATTGGCGGGCCGAGTGTTGCTGGCTCGACCGGCCCCGCAAGCCTTCGCGGTGCCTCGCCAATGACTCCCTTTGACCCGCGTAACATCCCTTCATCCGTAGTTATCCCGGCGGACTCTATTTCTGTCACCGACTCTTCTATTGCCCCAATTGCAACCCCCACGAGCGCTGAAATGCCCCTGAACTCGCTCAGCCCACAGCCCGGCGCTACCAGTAAGGCTCTCTTTGATAACCCGCCTCGCTCTGGTAGCGTTTCTTCGCCCATTGGGAGCTCTCCCGCCCGCGGAGACTCGGGCTCGGCTATTAAGCCCTTGTCGGTAGCACCCATTGGCACCCGCCCCTCAGGCACTTCCGCTAATGTCACTGCTACGACAAAGCCGGCGACGACACCTATATCTTCTCCCGGAGGGTGGGGCCGTGGCGGCGGCTCTGCCGTATGGGGACAGTCTTCGGGCTTAGGAGCACAGGCTAGCGTGTGGGGCTAGGTTTCTGCCGTATCAGCAGTGGCCTTCTTCTACCCTGCTGTCTGTCTGCCTCTTTTATTATCTTTCCCCCTTTATTCTTCTTTTTCGTTCTCTTTTGGTTTGCTGGCCGCTTTTTTTCATCTTTCTTTTAGGACGGCGCTCACTTGGTATATCTTGTCTTTCAAACAAGCTTAGGGGAGGGGATATAAACATTGGAGTACTGTGGGGTTTTCGTGTTTCTGTTGTCGTTCTCTTGTTATTTGGTGCGTTGGACTTTTTACTTGGTTTTCTGGCTATTTATCATCAGGGATTGATTTTTTTTCTTTTGTTCTTCCTTTCCTTGCGTCCTTGCTTCTGCCTGGCTTGGTTTGCAATAAGGCGTGCGGAATTTCTGGTTTGTTTGGTCTCATCTTGTCTATTTGTTCATATTTTTGGTTGCTTCATTCTGGTCGGGTTAAAGCTGCGAGGCTTTGGTGGGGGAGGGCATTTGGCTTGGTGGTGTTTGCTATGTTTTCTACTGAATGGACTGCTTTGTAACTAACTGGGTCTATCATAGGGAAATGGAATAAGAGGCTATAGCGAAGGAGTTTATGGGCGGCATTATGGCATGATAGTGGCGTTGTGACTATTCTGATGAGAGGAATTAAGACATGAGATGGGCTAGGAAAAAGACAAGAGCAGTTCTGCGTCTTTCGGTCCCGGCAAAGGCATCTTTTCTTGTTAGGACTGTTTCCCTTAACCCCTCTGTAATTGTGGTCTTCTTTGTGCTATTTAGTCATATTTTTGTTTATATATTTCCATGATATCCCGCATTTTAAGCACCCGAGTTACCATGTTCATTGTTTGCTTACGGATATAGTTGTCTAGCTGTTATATACGGCTCTTTCACAGCCCTAATGATCGGCAGCCATCGTACAAGTTCAGTGTATCGTCGGCTGACTTTGCCTGACCGCCCCAGATGACCACTCCGCGGCCATTCACGGCCCATGCCCCCGCTGTTTGCCATTTATTGCCCATAGCACTAGAAGGGCCGCCCTCGTCATCAGCCGGGAGACCCGTATTCTCTGTACGGCCACTCGCGTCACGGTTACGGGCATTGCCTTTTTCCTCTTCCTCAGCTTCATACAGCGACTTACCCTTCCCACCTAGTCCAGGGCGTGTAATCGACGAAGCGACCTTTTGCCCAAGCCAGCCATCCTTTTGTCGCCATCCCTCGGCCTGGGTAGTTGGGTTGAACATGTGCCAGACCGAAGCTAGGCCCAAGCCCCATGCTGCATATATAAGCCGTTCTTCGTCAATAATTACCTGCACAGATCTAGCGCCTCCCAGCAGCGAGAGCCATTTGGCCGTAGCGGCAGATGAGGAGTGCGAGATGGCGATACAGTTTAAATCGCGTCCGGCGCGTTGTGAAATGTCTCGTAGCTGGAGAAATGTCTGCTGAGCGACTGTATGAGGCATGTGCAGGCGGGAGGGAGAGCACAGCCGATATGTTAGACTACATTGGGTGTGTAACACGAATTATAGACGTATAATGGAGGGACATGAGGATGAAGAGAGGGTCAGGGTGGACCTACAGGCGCAGCCTACGCAGCGCAGAAAAACAACTAGAACATTCCGTCCATCCCCAAGCAGTAGCTTACGGTCGCGGTCCCGTGGTGCTAGATGACCGATCTCCGGGAGAGCAGCGATGGGCACAGGTGGTGGCGCGGGTGTAAACCACGGCTGCACCGCCAGGGGAAGGGCTTTTATGGACATCCAAGCCGGCCAACTGGCTACAGGCCCGTCACCCCCGTCATCATTTTCTCGGCTGCTGGCTAGTGCGGTCTTGGAACGCCGCGGCTTCGGGTCTGGGTCGAGATTAGGCAGAGCAGCGGGCAGCCCAGCTTTTCTCAAAGCGATTTTGGTGGCTAGCGACGAGAACATGGCACGAGTGGGTAATGATATTAGCAATAAGGGGCAAGAAAGGAGAGGGCAAGAGGAGGGATGATAGGATCACGGGAGGACGAGAGGACAAGAGGCACAGAAGTTTATATTAGATGCAGGTTTTATTGAAGGCATATTAGCCTGTTTTCTACTCATGCCTGCGCTAAGATACAGTCTCGAAACATCCGAGACGTGACTCTCTGACTGCGTCGAGCTGAAACGTTCGTATGAGGGCTTGGTATTGCAAGGGTTGTGGGTAAGGATATCCTAGGGTTAATATAGGGTAGGCTCTTGGTCAAGCACTACTAGAGGGGAGAAAGACAAAACTAATGTGAACGCTAAAGTGCGCAACTGTGGGCGGAAAACCAGACACAAAACATACGGACAAGCTCAGCTCAGATTCTTTGTCTCCAGAGCCGAAAAGGCTGAGATTTCCCAGCTTGGGAGGGGAGGTTACGCTGGAGGTACAGAGTTACAGAGCTACAGAGGCACAGAGGTACAAAGGCACATGTATAGTATAACGTGTATGTCTGGTCTGTACAGCCCATGCGTGGTGTGTATGTGCTTGTATATATATATATGTATATGCAGCACATTAATCACATATAAATAGCCTATTTCTTTGGAACTTCGTGTCTAGGACAGACTGGGCTTTTCAAGTCAATGTCAACGTCAGAAAACGAAGCCGGCCTATATTATATACTAGACATATATGCAGGCGATGGTGCGTGGCTAGGTCGTCCATAGCTGTCGAGTCATTTTGGGTCATAATGGCTAATAGGACAGCAGCAAGATGCTTACATGCCAGTCCCGATGGAAATACCGTGGCTATCAATGCACGTCAAGTTGATGTGGTCTATGATCTGCAGCTGACCATGTGCACAGCACTATCCTCATCAGTTAGCTCTCTTTACTCCGTATGTAACAACGGCTGTGGTGGTGGTGGAAATAGCGTGTGCAAAGATGCACATGGCAGAGGTCAGGCCTGGGGTGGCCTAGCCCTATTGACCCGCCTTGGAAGCCAAGACAAAGAGTCTTTTTTCTGTCTTCTTTTGAGCCTTTTGTGCGTTCGTGTGTTTGTGTTTGTGGGTTTTGTGTAGTGGGTTCGCTATTATGGGAGTTGTGATATTGAACTGGAGGGTAGAAGAGGCCCCAGGGCATGCTATGTACAGGGTACATGGGCGCCTAATCGCAAGCTCGTAGTTAGCACAGGTACCGGGTACTACCAGAATTATTAGCCAATTTCGTCCAATCTTGCTATGGATAGGGTTCCACTTCAAGGGGAGCTCCTCGTATGTCTGGCCAGGACCCCTCTGGCTCTTTTCGTCCTAGAGTTTTCACCCTGCGTGAAGAGGGTAAATAGGGCACGGAAACTGGGTTGACTGGGGGAATGTTAGGGCGTTTTCTCAGATTAGACGGCGATTAGAGGGTTTTGACTTTAGGGTAATGCCACCTGTAACATGGATTGGTGTGTTTGACACATTGTCCAATTTCCGTGGGGTCAACACAGCAGGCCAAGAGGGGGTGAGTTGAGAGCTGGGGCTTCTTTCTTGACAGAGGCTGCTCTTGGCTGTTAGCACCTACAGGCGTTTCATGGCAATATGTGGCTAGAATCCCAGGCGAAGGGGGAAGGGAGGGGATGGGGATGGACAGCGGTGAGGAGATAGGAAGCAATAAATATAGCACTGGGGGCATTGGAAGGCATGAGAGCAAACAGGCCAAGGTGTCTGTGGTTGTCTGTGGTTGTCTGTGAGCCAGATGCTCCTTCCATACGTAGGCATGTACGGTGCAGTACGTGTGTGTGCATGTATGCGCGTGTATTGTGTCGTGGGCGTATGTACACAATTTATGTACGGCCTGCACCTGTGTACATAGGTACTTACTTGTGCGTGCGTGCACATTTGCATATGCCGTGAATAGTCCTTTGCTGGTTCTCTGTCTCCTTTGCTGGTTCTCTGTCTCCTTCGCTGTCTCCTTTGCCCACCAATCTCGGCTGTTCTCTATCAGTTATCAATACATATCAGCTACTTGCTTGCTCATTTGTACCCGCTTCCCAGGCCACTGAGCCCCATTGATGCCTGTCATTTGATTGAGGGGAGACTAGACAGAACAGGCGATCAAAGGAAGAAAGAGGGCCAAAATAGGAAAGAGAGGATATCCTGTCTGAGCAAGTGCCTGGACAGCCAATTTGACGCTGGGTATTGAAGGGGAGGAAGGCATGGTGGGGTTTCTGAGCAGGACTGGGTGTTGCCTGTTACAGACAGAGGTAGATAGGCTAGAGAGGCGAAAGAAAGGGAAAGCACTGAAGAGGGCGACTGGAGACTAACGGGGACAACTACGTAGAAGAAGCACACATACCAAAGTATCTCAGGGTACCTCTTGCTAGGAAGGAGGCCAAGGGAAAATTCTGCGCTCTTGCCCATTGTAACAGCTCACGAACTTTTTGTTCCCGCGTCAACTTCCTTGTTCTCTCTTGGCCAAGCACCTTCTCTGTGCCCTGCCTGCTGCCCTGGTCCTTTGGGCTGACTTTCATTGTTTGTCTGCTGGAAGACTGGCCAGTCGTTGATTTTCCTGCTTGTCTGTTTTCTCTGCGGTCCTCTTGCTTGCTGCTAATACGGCCATCTTCGCATTCTTTGTGTCGTTCCCCCTCCTAGTCGTGCTTTTTTCCTTTCTTTTCCTTTCTTCTCTTTATTGCTTTCTTCCCTTGTCCCTTTGTCTCCTTGCCCTTCTGTTTCTTCTTTTGGACGCCATTGAGCCGCCGCTGTCTGTTTTTTCTTGGGGCCTGCAACTTTGCTTGCTTTTCGACTGTTCCTTTTAGTGTCTCTTTTTATTACCCAGCTCCCCTTTTTCATTCATCCTCTTATCACTCGTTTCGTTTCTTGTGTTGATCTTCGTTCTAGGCCTTGTCTTCTTTGATTTTTCTTTTCTTGTGGCCTCTCTTTGGCTCTTGTCGTCATCGTCGTCGTTGTATCTTACAAGCTTCCGCCCGACCCCCCGTTTTGTTGCCGCCGCCGCCCGTCCACGTGCACTTTCAAGTCCGGTCCAGTTGCAGTGCAGTCTACCGACAATCCTCACCCCCAGTCTACATACACACGCAAATACAGCGCAGCAAAAGCTTGCTTCCTGTGCTTGTTCTCATGCTGTACGTGCATACATAGCTGCATACGATCCGATCCTTTGCCTTGTGCTATCCACCATTTTTGTCGTCCATTGTCCATCGCCCGCCGCTTAGTCGCCAATTCATTACCCTTCTTGCTGTCTGGAACTCGTCTAGGATTCGCCTTGAAAGTAGCATCTGTTTTTTTCTTTCCTGGAGCGAGTCGATCCCCCTCCCATATTGTGCAGACAAACAGACACCAATAAACAACCTGAGAAGAGCTCTTTGCTACGGCCTGTACACGCACAACACTGCACAGCTGAAAGAAGAGAAAAAAAGAATCTAGACCCGCCCTCAGGCTTCGCTTGACAGAGACGAGACAGTATCGTTTTCACATTCCCGTCGACGAACAGCGACTTTGGCCATTGACCGCCCTGTTCCCTTCATATTGACTCAAATATCGACTCTTTGATATCGACATCCGAATCTGAAAGCTGGCGCCTTAGAAAATTATTTCCCATTTTCTCTTTTCTGCTTCTGCTTTTTTCGCCTCCCCTTCGGTTTTCTTGACGTCAGCTCTATGGCCCAGCTTTGCTTACTTACAGCACCCCAAGCAAGCCTAAGTTCCTGAGCCAACCTCCTTCTCCAATCCAGCGATCCGAGTGAAAAAAAAAAAGAAAGAAACAAAGAAACGCTCCCTCTGTTTGCTGTTGTTTTTCCTCTTTTCTTTTTTCTTGCACCTACACAAGTTCCTCCACCAATCGACTTTCAAGCTTGAGTATACGAGGTTAGTGAAAGCAACCCTATTTCTGCCACCACACCAGCACTACTATTGCTACCGCTGCTACTCCACCACTAGCATCACATCACCATTGGCAGCAGTAATGCCTATTCTCTTTCTTTTCGCATCCACTCCTCTCCCGTCTGCCCTATGTATCACAACCAACAACAACTGCACCCTTCTATATTGCTTGATTCTTTCTCTCTCTTCCTGTCTCTTCCTTTCAACCACCTGTCCGCCTTGAAAGACCAGGATTTCAACTCCTACAATGATTGGCCCTGTCCTCTGTCAAACTCCCCACACTTCTTCCTCTAACTTGTAAATTCCATTTGCCTCCTCTTGTCTCGTCTGTTCTCCTCTTTGACCTTCAACATCCACTCTGAAAGCCCGCCTCTTCAAGAAATCGCAAAAATTCAGACCCAAATCAGAAGCTAGAGCCCCTCTCATCCCCAGTTAAAACGAAAGAGAAAAAAAAAGCAGGAGACCCAGGAAATCTAAAGGCTCAATTGAACTCATTTAGTTGTGCTCTTTCTGGCTGCTTCTCTTGGGCCAAAGTCCGATTTTAGTGTGGCTCTCCCCCCCCCATAATTCAACCCTCACTCAAACCCTCAGCTTTCTATGAATCTTTTCCTTGCCGACAGTTCACCCATCTGTCTAGTTTTTCTGCCCTGAAACTTTGCCTTGACTTCAATTTCCTTGTTTTGCTTTGCTTTTCTTTGATTTGATTTGCCTTTTCTTGGTTGTCTTGTCAGCCCGCACAACGCCCTTTTGTACTTGTTTACTAGGCACTTTTTGCTAACGTTGATTCATCTTTTGGTGTTAATATCCAGCCATCCGAGCTTTGTCCTTATCATCCTTGCCGTCCCTTTTACCGACAATCTTTTTCTCTTTCTTTTTCCTTTTCTCTTTCGCCTGGTTTTGTAAGAGCAGAGCCGAATCGAAGCACTGGCGAGAATAAGACCAGCCAACCTACACGACACAACACCACAAGCAAGCCACTAGACTTGGTGCTCGCTCCTGTCTTGTCTTCTGTTCTTTTTTTCCCTTGATACTGTTGCTGTTTTTTTCGTTCCTAAGTCTCCTTCCCTTACTCCCTAATACCAACAACAACAAACAAGATTCAACTTGCTCTGCTCGCCGTTCTGTTGGCAGTAGAGCCCGAGCTTCCGGTAAATGGACAGTCGGTCAACCACCACGGCTGATACTTCTTATCCCGTTTCTCCTTGGAATTTCCCCCCTGGCTCAGGTCCTGTGTCAGTTGCCACTCCGGCCTCGTCTTCGACCGCCATTGAGGCCTCTGGGCCTAGCCCTCACCATATTTACGCTGCTTCGTCCTTTGCTCCAAGCCCGCATTACCCATCCGACGCCTCGTTCTTGGCCCACCACCAGAGCCTTCAGTCATATCTCCGTGCTTTGAACTCAGATCCTAGCAGCATCTACGACCGTCTCCAGCACTACAACAGCCTCGTTTCCCCTGGTCGAGGCGGCGGGATTACGACACAACAACTTTTGCCTGTGACTCCATCCTCCCAAGCATCCCCCGTTGTCCTTCAGGCTCCCTTTCGCACACTACCTCAATCTCAAAAACAACAGCATCATCAACATCAACAACAGCAGCAGCAACAGCAACAACAACAAACAGCCATAGCTACTCCCTCCTCTTCCTCCTCGCCTACGCCTCGCTCTGGTTCTGGGCTGGCCTCCAAGGCTTCTATCAAGGATTGTAGTTCGTCCACAAAAGTAAGCCAGGGTCAGGGTGGACATGGGAATAAAGCCACAGCCGATACGAGAATAGACAAAACCCCTCGAGCTGTAGCAATTCCCCAACACACCAGTACAGAAAACAATTGCACTGAGGCTGAGAAGGAAAAAGAAAAAACTGGAGATCGGGACTGTGAACCTCTTAAACAAGGAAAAAAAGACACCGTGACGACGACCAAGACCAAGATGCCTTCCAAGGGCAACAACAACGCCCCTTCTTCTAATGCTGCTCAGAATGCGACGTTGCCTTCGCCCTCAGCACCATCAGTCTCACAGCAATCTACACCAATATCTCAACATCCAGTCTCAGCCTCGGCAAAAAACTCGGATGCTAAAGTAGCTGCACGGCATCACAGCACCGCTTGCATCAATTCCAACTCAAAATCCAACTCGGCCACAGGTGGCGGCCGCCAAACACCAACTGAAAAGCCGTCAAGTGCCGAGCTTCTGCCACCAAAGGCATCATTACCAACGAGGTCAAGCCATCTACAAAGCCAAAATGCAACAACGCACTCTAATTCAGTGCCATCAACCCCCAATCAGCATGGCCGTAACTTTTCGTTCGAATCTCGGGATCCATCTCCCAACGCCGCAACAAATCACTCTCCACGATCGGCGTATTCCGAAACAAACCCTTCGCTACCATCTCTGCGGCCGCTCCCACCTCGCGACAATTCCTGTCCCTATGAAACTGCTCAGTTCAACTCCCGTCGTCGGATACCATACAACAAGGGGAGTGACCCCCTGGAGAAGATTGATTTGGATAAGGTCAAGAGCGAGCTGACGCCGGCAGAAGATGAGAAGCTCACTGCTGCCGTAATGAAGCTCTACTCCGAGTTAGTTCCTAAGCCGGAGAATGAGGCACGTCGGACTATGTTGATGAATAAGTTGGAGCGTTTGTTCAATGAGGAATGGCCTGGCCATGATATTCGGGTCCATTTGTTTGGCTCGTCTGGCAACTTGTTGTGCTCTGACGATTCTGACGGTAAGATAACTCATCACCCATCTGCACTTGTATCACAAGAGATATATTGACTGCATCAATCACACTGCTTGACTCTTTACTAACAACTTGCCATCTATCTACGTTTCTCTAGTTGATATTTGCATTACTACAACGTGGAAAGAAATGGAAGATGTATGCAAAATTGCAGGTCTTCTTGCTAACCGTAAGTACACATTCTGGGCCTTGACCTTCCACCAACCAACCAGCCAACAATGCCCTCCTATCCCCTTCTCTTCGTCCTCTTAGCTAATTAATATCTTTCCTTCCTACTCTCTAGGTGGAATGGAAAAGGTCGTCTGTATCTCAGCGGCAAAGGTACCAATTGTCAAGATCTGGGATCCTGAGCTGAGGCTTGCATGTGATATGAATGTCAATAACACTCTAGCTCTTGACAACACACGCATGGTGCGCACGTATGTCGATATGGATGATCGCATAAGGCCATTGGCCATGGCCATCAAACATTGGACAAGACGTCGAATCATAAACGATGCTGGTAATTATTTTATCCCTATATGATTTCAGTATTACCTCTTCCCTCGTTCATTCCTCTAACCTAATTTCTCTTTCTTAGCATTCGGCGGAACACTCAGTTCTTATACTTGGATCTGCCTAATAATTGCCTTTCTACAACTTCGCGAACCACCTGTTGTCCCAAGTCTTCACAACAAGAAATATCCTCGGCTTCCCCGAAAAGCAGGCGCTTCTGAAAGCCCCTTTGCCGATGATATTGCAAAAATGCGTGGATTTGGTAAAAACAATAAGTCGTCCGTTGGCAGTTTGTTATTCCAGTTCTTTCGTTTCTATGGTCACGAATTTGACTATAACAAGTTCGTACTTTCTGTGCGTCAAGGCCAGCCATTAACCAAGAAACACAAAAACTGGCAACACAGCCTAAATAATCAACTTTGCGTTGAAGAGCCTTTCAACACCAGCCGGAATCTGGGCAACACTGCCGACGAGTACTCATTTAGGGGTCTGCATGAGGAAATCCGTCGGGCCTTTGACCTAGTCTCGGAAGCCAAGCTAGATGAGTGCTGTGAGCAATACGTCTTCCCCAAGGAGGAGGAGCGTCCTGCTTTTACGCGCCAGACGTTTCGGCCCGTCATGATGAGAAGCTCAAGCCAGAGCCACAGCGGAAGTAGAGGTGGCCGCGGTGGCCATGGCGGTCGAGGTAGACACTCGAACAACATGCGCAATGGTGGCTCAAACCGACGCTCATCAACCGCAACTTATGATCAGGCTGGAGGTAGTCTCCAGCAACAACAACAGCAGCAGCAGCAGCATGCTCAATCCCAGGCCCAAGCCCAACTTTTTATGACTCAGGGAATGGCCCCAGACCTCCCGTGGTACCCCGTGGACTACAACATGCTCATGAACCAGGCAGCCCATGCCCAATTCTTTGCACAAAATTTATATCCTCAGCAAATGGTTGTCTTGCCACAAGCCAGTCAACAGACACAGACCGGTCAACAGCCATCCATGTCCCAAACTTCTCATGGCCAAGGACAGCAAACAAACCAACAACATCACCGTTTACAGTCTAGTACCGCTAGCTCATCCAATGAACGGTCTAGGACAAACTCAGTTGACGCTGTTTCAACACCAGCAACCTCCATGTTCCCTATGATTTGGGCCATGTACACTCCAGGAATGGTCGCTGCTTATCCTCAAACCCCCTCCGTCACTTCAACACCCACCGCTTCTACGCCGATGGAGCTCCGTCGCGGAATGAACAGGGCCTCTGTCAGTAGTCAGGCTGATGCTGTTGGTAGCTCGCTTAGATCACAATCTCAACCTGCATCCCGCCCTGCTACAGCTCAATCAGCATCTCCTAGTGGTGCATATATGGGCCCAGTCGCTCACATCCCGGGACAGGCTTCCCTTGGCTCACGGTTGAATGGCAGCGGATCTTTGCCTCCTCTCTCAATCCCTGCATATTTTCCTATAGATGATGGTGCCGACAATTCCACCCCTACCCCTAAAGCCAATCCTGAAATAGACCGCAATGTCTCTGTTGAGGCTGGTTTGGCTAATGGGTCCTCTTATGGTATACCTAGCGAATCCATAATTATCACATCAGCATCCGACGTTCTGCCTCCACCGCCCCCACCTGTCTCGGCTCGTCGCAAGTCATCTGACATCCATATGATGGTTGATCGTAGAATGCGTCGCGAAAAGTCACGGTCTCCTTCTCCCATGGGAACACGTCATCGAGCCCTCTCTGCTAGCGGTGGCGGCATTGCCACCATGGTGGCCTCTTCTCCGCCCTTGCAGCAAAACATGCAACAACTCTCTGGCAGTCAAACACTAGCTCATGCACCTATAATCAAAGGCTCCTTGCTCAAGACAAGCACAGCTGTATCGCAGTCTCAGCCTGCCCAAGCGGAGCTATCAAGCGCTAGCGAATCCCCAACGCCTCTAAACGAATATGACTCTTCATTAGGCCTAGGCATCCGCAATAATGCACCATCTGCTACACCTACAGCTAGTGTTACTTCAACACCAATTGCAGCGTCTACTCCAGCCTCCATACAGTCGCCAGGAACCCTCCCCGTGTCAGGGCCTCCTCCCATTGTCAATGGCACTAATGCTGTTCCTGTTGCTTTATGTACTACACCATTTGCGGATGACGGACATATGAGCCGTGTTCCCACACACATGCCATACTACCACATGATGCAAACATACGAGTACCCACAACATGGTCAGATGGCCTTCCGCTCATCTTCCATGCTCCCTCAGGTTTCAGCTATCAGTCCTTCTGATATGGGCTATAACATGGCCTCTAGTATATCACAGCAGCAACAGCAATCACACCAGTTCCAGCAAGCTTTGAGTCCGTTGCATGTCACCCAAGCCTCGTCTCAACCTTCCTCACAGGCCTCCCCGCTAGCTGATCTGAAGCAATCATCGTCAGATCTCCAGTCCTCATCACAAGCATTGTCCCCTGTGTATGAACACAAGTCTGCCATTCCAACCCCGACAGCCTCTAAGCGAGCCGAGCCCATTACAACTTCCACGACCACCCCTATGGTCTTGCCCGCCAATTCTTCTGCTGCTCCTGTGGCTCATGCTCAATCTTCAAAACCAGAAATGGAATCGAATGGAGTGACAAATTCGGAGCTCGCTAGGAAAGGCCCAAGTGGTGGCTCTGATGGCAAGTCTAATAGCCGAGGCAATAATGGAGGCAAGCAGAACACAAGCGGTAATGGGAACCAATCCCAAGGCGGCCTCAAGACCTCTACGGGAAAAAAAAGCCGCAACGCTAGTGATGGCCCAAGGGAAGGGCCTACAGCTGTTCATAACAACAGTACCGTTTCTAACCACAGCGACAAGGATTCCGAATCGGCGTCGCGCAATGGAAATAGCAGTCACTATGGGACAGAAAACAGCAAGCAGTGGAGTAGACAAAAGAGCCGCAAAAAGGGTGCATCTTCCAGCGAAGGCAAGGGCCAGAGCCATCTGAGTCTTGTGTCACCTAATGCCGAACAGCCGCCCAAAGATGATGCTGAGCGTAAGGGCGGATGAGTGGACGAATATGCGGATTAAACGGGGATTCGGTATGGAACAGGAGAACACTATGAACGGTGTGCTGGCTTTGTCTTTTTTTGCTCCTTTCCTGATTCTCTTTCTTCCTTGGTACGACTATGACTACGACGAAACAACGACAAGCATATATAAATAACAGTGTCATCAACAACAATGTCAACGGCTGCCACGAACAAACAATCGGTTTTTGACTCAACACACTGGAGTCTAGGGTTTTTATGGTTCTTAGGCTTGTCCCAACCTACTTTTTTTTTTCCTTTTCTCTCCTGAAGTTGACTTTTTTACGCCAGATAGATTGTGCTGATGACCTTTCTGTACGACGATGTCATGAATTCATCACCACACTTTGCATTATTCCCTCTTCTTTTCCTGCTTATTGTTTTACTGGTTTTTTTCCGTTTCGATTCTTGCAATTGGTTTATTCATATGTATCGAGTGGCGTCATTGTTTACTAGAATATATTGTCTGAGACGTAGAAGCCGGAACCCTCATTCATACATTGGTATACATACAGGGACTTGCGGGTTTTTTGTATGAAGCGATTCTAAGTATTGTTTCAATTGATTATTTTATCCCATCTCATGTCAATTTACAGATGCGTGCACGTGTATTATAAGCAAAAAAGAACTTTTAACAAGACAAGCTCGGTACCGGTAGTCAGCAAGCATTGTAACAGAGTCAAAGTCGATGATTGTCGTACGAGATGTGCTGTGAAACATGAGATGAAGTGACGTTGCCTGTAGAAGAAACCGGCGCCCTCTTAGGAGGCAATAACGTTATAACGAAGTCTCGGCTTTACTAGCGACATGAACTCTTCTTGCTTTGGGAAGGCATGACGGACAGAGTAGGTCTAAGCCTTGGTATGGATATCCTTGTGTGACATGTGTGCCCTCTGTGGCGGCTCGCAAGAAAAGACGAAGCTTCGAGGGGCTTTTTTTGAGAGGAATGGATGGTTAGCGTAGCGTCTGTATCACATGGCCATCTCATAACGTTGGTCAGCTTATGTAAATCTAGGGGTCCAGACCCAGGTCGACCACGATAGAGGCACTCCCCACGCAAGCCAGTGTTTTAGTTCTCCACCCGTCGGCCCGCCCCGTCTATCTCAACTACCTGCTCCAGGCCTTGATATGGCGGCACCTCAAAGCCATATCTCTCAGCCACTTCCGGCCCTACAAAACGCCCGCCAATGAAATGACGCCCCCTAAACATTCGGACCAGCGGCTTTGGCGCTGTCAAGCTTACCAAGGTCGCTGGGTGGAAGTCACAGCCGAGGTTTCCAGCAGGCGGTGGGCCACTGTGAATATCCCATGAGGACGGTGCGTCAATAGACGTCACCGGCACTGAAGTCGCGGCCAGCTGGCTGATAACGCTACGGAACGGCTCACGCACAGGTCCACTAAAGGAAAACCCGAAAATGGCATCGACCACGTGATCAGCGCTGTCAAGCGCGTCGGAGAAATCGTCAGAAAAGGGGATAGAAAGGTCTTGGAGTTGTTTGGTCAAGCGCTAGTTGGTCGGGCGTTAGAAGGTAACTTATTTTGGCGCAGGGGAGGGGGGGGGGGGGATAAAGCAAGCACCTGAAAAAGCTCGTTCGAGGGTCTTTTGGGGTAATACACGGTAGGTGTGTAACCGTACATGTGCAGATGGCGTGCAGCGACGAGCCCGTCACCGCCTGGAGAATATGTTAGCCCTAGCGTGTGTATGGCATGATGCAGCAGGTGTGACTAGCTTACCATTGTTTCCCGGGCCAACAGCAACGAGCACCCGTGGCCCTTTGCTAATAGGATGGACTTTGAAAACTACGTCATCAAACGAAACAGGATGTGGTTAGCTCCTGTGAGTCTCGGGGCGTGGATCTCCCTGGACAGGAAAAAAGGATGCCTTCGACTTCACGGGCATATATCGACAGGTTTTTTCAAGGTGCAACATACTTGCCTGGCTCACGGCTAGGCCTGCTAATTCCATGAGTTGGTCGATGGAGAAGGCGCCGCTAGACATGAGCTCAGCATCCAGGGCGGCGGCAGCTTTAGCGCCAAGGGTCTAAATAGTATCGATCAGCACAAAGTAACTAATCCTAAGGGCAAGGTGTTCTAACATACCTTGAGAGTCATTTTTACAATAAAAAACGACAACTATAATTCAAATCAGTGCAGAGCGATTATGGATTGTGTGTTCTATGCAGAGAAGTGGCTTTACAAGTTGAGCAACTAGTAGCTGCAGGTCACCACGCCACTTTGTGAAGCATCAAAATACAGTGCGAGCTGACGTGGGCTGACTCTCTTCTATGAAACCGCCATTCATTCTGTGTAAGCCGATATCTAGCTCCAGATGAAATCCCCAAATACCACTCGTCGTTTCTCGTACTTTGTTGTATTCTCTAACCCTAAGTGCCAACCCTATACAACGCTTTGTTGCTGTTCATTTGTAGCTGTGCGACACAGTGCGATATTCAGATCCACACTTGGTCAACACCACAATCTACCGATGATCTACCGCTACCATCCGCCCCACTAAAGCAAACCTCCAAGGAAAAGCATCATCACCAAAATTCCAGCGGCGAGGGAAAGAAAAAAATAAAAAGAGCAAGTACCCAACAAGTCCCACAGGAAGAAGCTCAATTGTGGCTGCAATTTTTCACCTAGAGAAGGGAAACGGATATCATCTACTCGCGTTAATCCATTCCTAATTCTCACAGCCCACAATGGTCGTCAAAATCCGCCTTGCTCGCTTTGGTCGCCGGAACCAGCCCGTATACAACATCGTCGTAGCCCAAGCCCGGTAAGCCTCGTGTTTCCCTCCATTCGCCCTCATGTTTTACTAGGTAATTGACTAACCATCGCTTTCCGTCTCATGCAGAACGGCCCGCAACTCTCGCCCTCTTGAGGTCATCGGCACCTACGACCCGATCCCTCGTGCAGACCCCTACGCCGCCGCGGCAGCAGCAACCCAGGGCGCACCGCCCCCTAAACTGCACAAGGACATCCAATTGGATCTGACGCGCGCTCGCTACTGGCTCGGTGTTGGCGCACAGCCCAGCGAGCCGGCTTGGCGGCTACTAGCCATGGTAGGGCTGTTGCCTAACAAAGTCTGGGGAAAGCCGAAACCGTCAACTATGCCGTTGGGCGGCGAGCCAGTCGAGAAGGCTCAGCAGAAGCAGCAGCAGTAGGCGGTATAACGGCAGCGATCTAAAGGGGGTTGGGAAAGGCCCAGAAGGCGGCGGCCAGTCTTGCTCGAACTTGCCTAGCAAGATATGGCCATTTGCCTCCTAACCACGCTCACCACACCCATTTCCCCACGCGCCCAACGCCTTGTTCCCTTTCGTTTTTGTTATTATTTCGTGCATCTCATGCCTCTTTTATCTCTCTGTGGCTTTTTCCAGCCCTTTGCTTTTTCTCTGCGCTTCGAATTTAGCTCGCCGTGGACCGGGTTGAGCCTTGTACCAACACCATTTATCTACTACACTTTTCTTCTCATCTTCCTTCCCTCCCTCCCTGCCTTCCATTCCTCCAGGTCAACGAAAGAACACCGCCATACCGTGTGTTATTTCTCTTCTAAAAATGTATCATAAACCTGTTCTTCTCTACGTTGTCTAGCTATTATACTCCAAAACACAATTCTACGCTTTTCGTCAAGACAGTGCTTTCAAAATAGATTTGATTCATTTGATAACATAGGGAACATATGACGTAAAACAGATAATGCAACATCTCCAAAATCAGCAAACCCCTATCCCGATCAATAATGATAGCATGGACAGCATCAGCCCACATCACATGCAAGAAACAAAGATAAACAGAGACGGACGACCCCGTCAAACAAAAGAAAAAAACAGCAGCACAAGCTCTCTGCTTAGTGCGAGCTCATGCCCAAGAAGATATTCATTGACAAGCACGTGATCATAACACAGATGCCATAGGCAACTAGAGCCAGAGCCATCTTGCGGAGCACGCCGGGGTTGATGTGCTCGAGATCCAGCCGCCAATGCCGGCGCCACTGGTTCAGCTTCGCCAAGCCACTGCCCGCAATCGCTGTTTCCACTACGGAATCGTCGTAGTCATCGTCATCGTCATCAGCAAACTCTTCGTTGATGTCGTCATCGGCTTTGGCCAGGCGCTGGTGATGCACACTATCGGGATCGCTGATCTTATAGTAGAAGAGTCCCGGTAGAATGAAACTAATGCTGGTGGAGCCGGTGCTACCTACATAGGCCAAGACACGATCAAGGCTGGTGACGTTGATGGCTGTAGTATAGCTAGCAACGAGAAGTGCTGTAGTAATGAGAGCAAAACGGATGTCGGACATGGCGCCGACAGGGTGGTCGCTAACAGCAGCAGCGCTAGGGTTGAGCAGCGATCGACCAGCGGCAGACCCTGGGCGGACATGCTCACGGGAGTTTGCGTTAGGACGCCACTTGAAGACAGCATCTATCGAGGCACGGCACGGGTGAACCTGCAGAGGGATGGAAAAGGTCACAAGGACTACAATAGCTGCTTTTCCAATTGTCGAGGCAACATTAGGCGTGTACATGGAAATAATGTTGCCAACCACCGAGTTTCCAAAGGTCATATAGCCCGTTATGGCAACTAGAATGTATACCGAGGCAGCCGAGCCAATGCTAGCCCCCACCACAGCACCAACAGTGCTAGGCGAGTTATCCTGGAGCTCATTGAGAATGGAAAACATGTTCTGGTGGCACGTGTACGCAAAAATGACTACTGGCAGGGACCCAAGCATGGCTGCAGGGCTTTCCCAGCCAACGACCCGGATTTCCTTGGCTGGAGCAAGTTGATCAACAGAGAAATGGTACACGACTAGAATCACAAGATATCCAATGGAAACTAATGCCACAATGCTGGTATACTTGAGAGAGTCTAGACGCTTGAGGAAGCTGAGCGGGATAATAGCCAGCATAAAGACAGTAATCCAGAACCCACGGTCCATGAGATAGCCTACTTGCTCGAAGTTAGGGTTGAATCCAAGCATGACGCCAGGCATGAGATCACCGATGATTATAATATAGGAAACACCAACACCAAAGCACTTGATAGCAATGGCAGCATCAAATATGATAGACGCATTTGGATAAGTGAGTTGTGACAATGCAAAGAACGAGGAGCTTCCACGATCCAAATAGCGCGCACATCGAGACTGTAGATACAGACCGAAGGCAGACATCATTCCAGACCATATAATGACAAGGACACCAAGCATAATGCCCATGTGGGATATAGCAGCGGGCATGGCAAGAGTACCAGCACCAATAACTAAGGAGATAGGGTAGGCTATGTTAGCGCAATCGAGAATAGACGCAGTTTTAGGCTTCACATACTAGTGTTTAGCAGATTTACGATACTAGACTGGATAGTGGCCTGGCCACCACCGTCTTTGGCACCATGTCGCCGAGTTCTCATACTGTTGCCCATCGGTTGGGCCTGTGGTCTGGTTATAGTGTTATAGTTGGTCATTTGGCTATTGCAAGAATGAAAGATGAGTTTGCCGAGGCCTCTCAGAGCAGCCAGGCTGATTTGCGAGTTATATTGGGAGCCGGGCGTAGTATAAGCGAGAGACGCAAGGCCGACCGGCAGTTACTGGCAGTAGGTAAGACTCCAGCGAGTTTGACACGGGATGCGTCGAGGGTGAGAGACAAGACGGCAGGATCGGAGTTAAATTCAGGGTTCGGTGGGCGATTTATCGGCTTATCGTAAGGACAAGAGCATCGATTCAAGTCAAGCACATAGAAGAATCAGAGCCAGTCGCTTGTAAAATATAACAGTCTAAAGATAGGAAACGGATGCCGCGGCACAGGAGCTAAAAATCAGAGCGGATTTCGAAGGCCCACGATGACAAGAACAGACTGGCGTCACCTAAGCCGTGGTTGTCTAGAACGGCGAGATAATGTATGTATGGTAATGGGGCAAGTCGGCGCTGAAGTAACGAAGGCAGCCTTGGGTCGCAATGCAAGATAAGACGTAGTATGGAATAAAAGAGTGCGAAAGCGAGAGACTGGATAAATAAATGATAAAGGAGCACAAATCGAAGATGAAGTGATTGTTTTCGATGCCGTTGCAGTAGCGATGAAGTCCGCAGAAAGAGGACAAAACAAAGACCAACCAAAAGACTAAGACGGCCAAAACCCGTGATGCTTAAGCCCTTGCATAGTAGCCCTGCTGAGTCATGCAACCTAGCCAAATTTCAGCCTTGCCCCCAAACGACCAGCACAAATTCAACGATCGTGAGATTCAATACCTCTTCAGCTTTTGAGAGAGAAATGACCAGCGTGTTTCTTGAGTTTTCTCTGAGTTTTTTTTTTCTACTTGACCACTTCTAATTTAACTTTCTTTTTTGAAGTTAACAAGGCTGAGGGTCCGTGAACAGAGAGACTTACAAGGCTAGCCAATAGCCAGCACAGCAGTAACCATAGTGGGCCTTTCTCTTTAATTTTAGCACCAACAGGGCCAAGGCGTAAGATATCGTCTGGGGGGCTTCTTTAGTTGGTTATGCCAAGCACAACAATGATAATGCCCGACAAGTAAGCTATCCAAAAGATGACATCGCTATGTGCACTATGTACACTACAACAGTTTATCTTTAGAACACCGACAGCTATGGACAGTATAAGGCCGGCAATTTCATATTTTCTCGTCAGATATCTGTAGTGTGCATGAATAGCATCGCCGCCATGTTCCCCAACTGTTGGGCTGACAGCTCTGATTTTTCAAGAAAATAGCGCTTCCATCTCCTATGGGTTATCAGCTATCCTTTATAGAACTATGCGGCTCAAACTTTTTAGTCTTTTAGAATACTGTAATCTGGATTTAGATACATGTAACACTGCCCACAGCTCTATTGACACAAAATCGTACCGTACCGTGTTCAGTATAGTCATCTCCCTATCATCTAAATCTAATATGGGTATCATAATGGCTTCTTTGTCTCCCCCTTCACAGCACGCTCTCATCAGCCTTTGCCCTCTCTGCTCTACGCACCTTTGCCTCAACCTTCTGCGTGCGGCCCTCCACGGCCGCTAATCGCGCTGATCCACTCAGTAATGCGCCCTGGTACCAAGCCCTAACCAGATCCTCGCTCCGTGCACGCAACTCCGCAATCTCAACGGCCTGTGACTGCTGGATCGCTTCGACAACGCGCATACGATCGACATGTTGAAGCAGGGCAGCGCTCTGTGCCGGGTCTGGAATCGGCGTATCGTTGATTGCAGATAGCGCGGAAGCCGTGGCCGGGAAAGACGATGCGGCAGCGAGAACAATAGATTGTAGCTCATTAAGAGACAGTTGGACGGGTGGTTCAGACGGATTTGAGGTATGGAACAAAGAAGGAAATGCTTTTTCTACAAACAAAAAAGAAGACAGTGTGTCAGCATGTACTGGTTAGGAGCCGGAATCTGACGGAACAGGTGGCAGACATGACCCGCATCTTTATTAACTATTTTGATACTGGCACTGACTTACGAATGCGGAGAAGCTCGCCATATACTCTGACACGTGATACAAGGCCGTTCAGCCGTCGTTCAATCCCCTCCAGGCGCTTAGAGGCAGGCTCCTCATCGGAGCCAAGTGTAACGGCTTTGTGGCCACAGAGCAAATGCTCGACACGATTAAGCCTAGACTCGAGGGCGGACAGAGTCCCGAGAGTGATATCATCGAGACCTTCGGCTGACATGGCGATGAATGAGCAAAGAGTATGAAGGGCTAATTATGGATGTAGGAGATGAGAGTTGGACGAAGCAAGCAGTCGAAGCTATACAATGTAACCAATGATTAGCAGCCCCGATTTAGGGTTAAAGGGGTTAAAGTTGACTATTATGTATCATGTTATCTTATCGATAAGATCTGCATGTATTAACTAGATGCTATTCTCGGCTGGTCAGATTCATAGCGCAATAGGGTTCAGGGTTGTACATAGGCCCTGACGGACGTGCGTGTTACATGTGCACAATTATGTATGGATGTTGTATGGGTTCATGCAGGCGGCTGTGTATTTTCTCCGGGAGAAGGTCGCCCGGATTCCCAGATTTCCAGGCCACAGTTTCTGAATGTTTCTCGCTACGGCGGAGACAAAACAGATGAACTCTCGAGGTCCAGAGAAGCCCAGCCAGGGCCAAGATCAGTGAATTTAGTCGAGAGTTGAGGGGGAGTTCAGTTGGCATGTAAAGGAACAAAGACCTCACCATCCCCTTGTTTGGGAGCATTTTTTCATGGTGATGAAACTGGCCAGGGGCTTGGCCGGGCTAAGGCGCCCCTGCATTTTGTTTCATGGGGAAAGGGAAGAAATGAGAGTTGGTAAGAGAAGGGCCAGAGAGAATAAGGGAATAGAGAAGGTGTGGGTGAAGATCAAGGTAGAGAAGAGAACTAGGAAGTCAGGAAGAACACGATAAGCTGGGCTCCGGCTTGTTAGCTTGTTTCGCTGTCGTGTTCTTGATTAGCACAGCACAAATGAGCCATCCAGCAGGAGACGGGGTTACCGGCAAGTATGGCCAAGCCCTGCACCTGCAACTTGGACTTGGGAACTTGGACTTGGCCAAGCTAAAATGCAGGTGCAAGTGCATATTGGGTTGCATATTGGGTGCAGCTTGTGCGTGTCTACATGGTTGCATATTGCGTTGTGCAGGCGTTGCTTTGGGTTACGAGTCCAAGTTGAGGTTCCACTTGTTGGACGTGCTGGATTGGGGTGCGAAGTCTTTTCTTGTCTACTTTATTCCTGCCTTCTAGACCGCTTTGTGTGCTGTGGGTGGTTCAGCACAGGAGCAGACCCTTAGGAAACAAGAAGGGGTGCTCTAGAGTCTTAGGACTAGAGCTAGACCAGCCTAGCTTTATGACCCGATCATGAAAGACATCTAACCCAACGCCCTAGGCCTAGTTTCTAGCGCCTCCTGGCCTATATACTAGCCTAATAACATCTAGCTCTAAGTTCTAGACTAGCCCAGTACTCCTCGGGTCCCCTGGTTTTTTCGTGGTCGCTACTTCTTTGCCCCTGGCTTAATACTTTTCCTAATACTTTCCCTTCACATTGTTCTCTTGCAGCCAATCAGAGGTCTCACGAGAGCTGTGCCGTTCAGGGACGGGTCCCACTTGTTCGATGGCTAACAGGCGAGCAAGTAGAAGCACAACAAGCTGCAGCAATAGTAAGGAAATGTCTAGCGAAAGAAAGGGACATGTACTTTTGGTATCGTCGTGCTTTGCGCGTCCTCTGATGTATGCATGCATGTACCGATGTACTATGTACTCATCATGGGTACACTGATGTACGTACCCCGTTCCTGCGCAACTGCACGCACACCTTCCTGATCTGTCTGTCTGTCTGTTCTGTTCTGTTCTGTCCCTTCCCATCCTATTTGGCCTGGTCCAGGCTTCGCCTCCTCGTTTTTTTTGGACAGGAGGATTATTTTGCTTTCTATGTCGTATCTTGGTATCTTTGTCAAACTGCGAAGTTTTCCTCTCTTTTCTTTTTTTTTCTTCTTCGCTTTTCTCTCTTGTTTTTTCCAATTGCGTTGCCCTCATTTTTTTTGTACCGTTCGCTTTCTTCGTCGTTCCTTCCTTTCCAACATTCGATGCTACTAATTTACTCGTGTTGAGTAATTACTAGCCCCCATCGTTACACGCTCTCTCTTTCTATTTCACTAGCTCTTGCTCTTACCCCTTCTTTCCTTAAGGCACCAAGGCCACAACTCATTATCACGAACTTTTTTCTACCCTACGCTTCACCTCTTTGTTGTTGTCGTCTGTCTTTCTGCTAAACATCCGTGACCTCTTCCAATTTTTCTATTTTCCTATTGTGCTTCTTTTCTTTTTGCGTCTTGTTTTTACAGTGCACCGTTGCATTTTTATTTTGCATAAAAGTCCTCAAATTCGAACAAGCGGCACATCCAAATCCGGCCCCAGCGCAGTTTTGGCCTAAACTCGGGTTTTCTCTTATTTTTTCCTCTGCTCTCTCCCTCCCTCTCGATTCGCCTGTTTCGAGATCCTTTTCTTCTTTTCCTCTCCATCGATTTCGCGTCACGGATTTCCTTCTATCATAGAGGGCAAAAAAGGAACAGGAATCAATCAGTCTTATCACTCTCACATTCCAAGCAGGCCAATATACCAGGCTTCTTTCATATTCTTTGCTTTCTTCAATACCTCTATAATATTCTCTCAGCCCTTTGGTGCCTCCCTTTAGCGGTCACCTCCTTTCGTATACATCCATCCTCCCTTCTCCTCCATCATCCTCTAAAAAAGACGTTCGGGCTTTCACACCAGCTTTGTTCCCCTCTCCGACTCCCCCGGCTTCATGCAAGATCATCACTACGACTCAAACTCGCCGTCCCTTCACAAGATGGAAGCTTCTCGCGCTCAGTATAGCCGTCGCGGGGGCTTCAATGTCGGCAATATTGTCGGCGATCCGTTTGCTCTGGCGACTCTATCGATTTCTATGGTATGACAGACAGTCCCATCTGACAAACTATCACCACTCGAGACAGTACGAGATGCTAACAACATGCTCTTTCCTACCTTAGCTTGCTTGGTTCATCGTCTTTATCGCCAGCATTATCAGTCAGATCCAGACCGCCAACCGTGTCTACCCGCCCTTCGCTTGGTGGACCACTGTCTACCTCTTGTTCGTCAACATTGGTGTCTTTGTTGTCATCGCTTCGGATGCTATCCAGACCTATCATGTTGCTATTGTCGGCTACCTTTCCGCCGGTCTCATTCTTGGTTCTTCGTCTGTCGACAATTTGATCTACTCGAGTCGTGGGCCCTTCCAGGCCGCCGCTGCTGGCTTTATTTTGCTGTGTATTGTTCAGGTAAGAAAACGGGAACAAGACCCAAACAGCCAAGCTTGTCTTTAGAGCTTGTTGCTGTCCATGTCGCACATATTTCCTCCCTTTTTGACACTTTTTTGTTGCCCCCCATGCCCCCTCCCTCGCTTCATTGTCTAATCCATATACCCTTTTAGATTGTTTGGATTTTCTACTTTGGATCTGCTCCCTCTGCCGTTACTCGTGCATACATCGACTCATTCGCTCTGGCCAAGGAATCCACCCTTAACCACCAACAGAACATGGCCACTTACGGCAACACTGGCCGGCCCGAAACATCCACTTCCGTTCAGCCCCCCCAAATGTACACCACCTCCGCCCAGCTCAATGGATTTGAGACATCTTCGCCTCTTCCCGGCCTTTCAGCTGGCGGCCGTACTTCGGTCGGCGGTTTCGGTGCTTCTATAAACAACAGCAATATAAACAAGCCCACTCCTACCGGAGCTCCCGATACTGAGGTTGTGCCACCTACCGAGTACCCGTACCGTGCCAAGGCTATCTACAGCTATGAGGCCAACCCTGAAGATGCCAACGAAATCACCTTTTCCAAACATGAAATCTTGGATGTCAGTGATGTCAGTGGTCGCTGGTGGCAAGCGAGAAAAGAAAACGGTGAGACCGGAATTGCTCCTAGCAATTATCTGATCCTGTTATAAGGAGCAGTAAGCCAATAAGTGTGGGAGGAGAGAGACGATATATTCGTCATGACGTGTCTGTTTACTTTTTCTCTGCTCTTCTCTTTGCCTTTCTAATTCCTTGTGTTTCTTCTACTGTCTTCTGTCTCATCTTCTTCACCTGCTTCACGCCTCTGCTTCCACCCCTCGCCTTTTTTTTCTTCTTCCACTCCTTTGGGCTGCTGCTTGAGGTCCTCATGGCTATCTGTCTAAAAGGATACCAGAATCACCGGCGCCAGTTTTGATGTTTAGATTATGACCGTGTCTTGGCTTTCCTCATGTTTGGAGCTGGAGAATGGTATTTTTGGGTTGTTTTCTCTATTTTTTTCTTTTTTCTTTGTTGTGTTTGGCATCCCCCTGGCTGCTCTTTGTTTTCATTCTCCTTTGTCTTCTTTTGCCTCTTGCTATGGCCTATTTTCCTAGTCCTGTCCTGTTTTGTTGGCCTTTGTTTTTTCTGGGTGCTTCTTTTCTATCTTGCGTTGTGGCTTTTTTTCTTCTTATTTTTCCCTATCTTCTCTGGAACGTCTTCATTTTTTCCCTTTGTCTGTCACGAAACTTCTTGAACATACGCTCCAACATATACCCAAGCTATTTACTTTCAATCAGTTATCATCAAAATTAGTCCTGCTGCGTATCCTTGCGATGTGTGGATTTATCCGTGCGTGCAAATTAATGTTTATTATAACTAGTTATATCTCGTGTTCGTGTGCGTGTATGTCTATGCATACTATACATGTGTGCACATGTCAAGCATCTAAGCTGGACTCGAATATTTCCTCTGCTTGACCCTCCCCTGTCTGACCACCGCCACTAATTCGCTTCTGTGTTCGATGGTGCCAGCACCCCGACCCCTTCCTCAAGCCATCCATTTCGGCTGACACATGGCTTCTCACCCCACCACTTGCAACTCTTGGTCACTCCTCACGCATCCAACCTCTTGCGCAACTCGCGCTCCTTTTGTAACGCCTCCAACTCCAGCCTCTCGACGCTATACTTCAACGCCTCTTTTCGCTGCTTCAGTACGCGAGCGCGCAATTTCGCCTCGCCTTCAAGTCTGCGCGCTGTTTGATTTTTCTTCTGCTCAGGACCTGCCCCTGTTGAGGATAGGTTCCCATATGGGTCTTGCGCCGAGGACAGACGGCCTTGCTGTAGCTCGGCGCGGGCTTTGAGAGTCTCGATGCGCCGTTCCTGTCGGTCGATTTGCCGCTCAGCGCGCTCAAGCAGGGTGCGGATGGAGGGGCCGATTTCATCGCGAAGTGAGGCTTCCGCGGCAGCAAGTGTGGGCTGGGGGATGAGTTCGTAGTGCTATAGGGGACAAGAGAGGGGACGTGTTAGACCGATGGGGTTCAGGCCCTGGAGGGCTGCAGATGTGGAGGGACAAGACGTACGCGAACGGTCTTCAGCACGGTAACCATCCGGGGGAAGTCAGAAACACCGTTGCCTAGGGTATCCACGGAGGAATCAAGGTAGTTGAGGGCTGAGCGCAACGAGGAAACACAGCCGGTATATGAGGAGGCCATCATGGGTGTGTATTGTGGGACTATCTTGTGCTGTATGCGCGGGCTAGCTAGTCCTTTTTGAGCGGTAGATGTCTATGGCGTCAACTATGGGTCTTGTAGTAGCTACTTTGAGGATGTTGCTGGGGAGGTTATTTACCCGGACTATGTTTTGTTAGTGGGGTGTAAGTAGATAGGTAAGCATGTTGGCAAGCATACACACTCAATCTTGTGATCGTGAATTGGCAAGTCCACATTAAAGTTGTATTTTATCAAAAAGCAAGGGGATATAAGTGGATACAGGGGCTCGTTATTTTGTGATCGAGTACGGCCCTATGGCGCAACGGTAGCGCGTTTGACTCCAGATCAAAAGGTTATCCGTTCAAATCGGGTTGGGGTCAGGTATCACCGGCTTGGGATGCCTCGAGCTGCATTCTTTTTGTATTTTTTCTTCAATTTTCCTTCTCGTTTCCTTTTTTTATACTTGTTCTTCCTGCTGATAATGCGACTCCTGGGCAGAGCCTGGGGGTTGTTGTTATCCTGTATCATTTTATCACTCAACACGAAAATGATCGAAAGTCTCCGAGAAGGATCTCCTCAATCCGCATAAACTAGACATCAAATGTGACGTCAAGCCGTGAAACAACCATTATACGGAATAGGCATGTACAATATGTCCCTCGATCAAATAAACGCTAGTGCGACCTTTGGGCTCAACTTCATCACAAGACATATTTCTTACTGAGGCCCTGCTGCTGATGGACTAGACGCGTAGCTAGCCTGGGCAAGCCTGGGCAAGCCTGGGCAAGCCTACTTACATTCAGCCTGTGTCTATGGCCAATGGGAGATGTCCTTGTTGAGTGGAGGGAGCAAGATCGGAAGACAGAAAAACAAGGGGATGTGAACTCTACAGTGCTGTGATTGCTATTATGCAACACAAACATACATTACGCAAATGCATGGTTTGCTTTGCCGTTGGGCACAAATGCTACTGGTCACACAGTTTCACCTAGGTACATTTTGCATGCTACTGAAGGGAGGGTAAGGGTAATGCTACATGGCGAAGGCTATTGTCACATGAACTGGAATATGTACTTGCGCTCCGGGACAAGCGGGGTAAGCAGATAGAAAGAAGGGCACAGAGAACAAGGAGAATATGTACTTGGGGGACTGCTTCGTTGTGAAAACTAGCTTGCTTTAAAGTTGGTTGACACGAAGGGCTAGCAGCAAGCAAATGCCAAACAAGCATCTCCTTATCATTCACCCATACATTTGGAAACCTATCTATAAAGACTGTTACCTGTTACTATTCTTTTCCAGTTATGGCTACTGAAGCCGACAAAGTATTGGCTACGGACCAGTCTGGAGAAAGACACGGCACTACCGATGAGATAGCCTCAAGTCCATGCATCCAGGACACTCCTACCTCAAGCACAGATAACTCCATGATCGAACCGGAGCTTGAAGCCGCCGAGATGCCGGCAAACGAGCCTGAGCCCGTCACCACCTCGCCTTTCATAGTTATGGAACCTAAGTCTGCTGCCAACTACCCGTCCTTGGCTAGTGATGTCAGCAGATTCCCTACCGCTACCAATGTCAAGCTCCATGTCCGCCGAGTCACCTTCGAGCAGTTCAAGAACCGCTTTTGCCACGAGGATGGGCTTTCATTTGTAGAGGCTCTGTATGCCGGGCCAGACTTTGCCGATGAAATGCTTACTGAGGCTATAAAGCGGGCGGACTATCAGAGATACAAAGCAGGCCAGAACCACGGGGCAAGACTTCATGCATTTAGCTGGAGGGAGGGTGCACCTAAAGTGTTGTCTGAGAAGCATCGGCTGGTTGAGTTTCGCGTTAACTCGCAACTGATTCAGTACTTTATATCGCAAGTCGCAAGTGGTCATGGAAGCTTGAGGCACGCCTTCCACGCCGCGGAGCCGTTTGAATTTACTATTCACATACAAAAGAAAATGCAAGCAGCTTTGGAACAGCTAAAAGCTAAGCTACTGTCGGAGAAGGAGTATAGAGAGGGCTTTGATGTTCCTTCTGAGAATCCGCATCCCGATGCTCCATGGGAACCCCAAGGAGTCGACGATCTGCATCAAGAGTATGTTGCGCTTGTAGATAAAAGCGAATACTCTGTAGCCTCGGGCGGTATGTCGGAAGATGCAGTTTGGTGGCCGGACGGAAGCATTCACGATGCCATGTTTGACTACGACCCGGCCCAAGTGGTAGAATTAGCGAACTCCAAGATCGGACTTGCACACCTCCAGGCCTATGTCCGGTTTGTGGACGCGTTTATCATGCCATTGGTTGAGAGGTTCCAAGGCTCGGCTCAACCTTCTACTGGTATTACTAGTGAGACCGACAAAACACTGCCTACAACAGTCCGCTTTGACGACCTATACCATCTATTTCAAGAAGGAGACCTTGTGTTCTCATCCAACGTTCAGAAGTGGACTTACACACAACAGAGCAAGTTATCCCGGGCTCAACAGACATTCATGGCACTGAGCTAACATCTAGTTGATTGTTTATAGGAATCTCACAGGACCCTGACACTCACTTCGCCTGGCGTGTCATGGCTGTATCTCCGCCTCCATACAAATCCGACTATGAGCGCCTTGATGACCTAGACACACAGCCACGGCTCCATCATTGTCCTGCTGGAAACTCTGAAGCAAACGAGGATAATCTTCGCATTGACACGTACTGCGTGGATTTCGATGGTGAGACTTTTGGTGCTGTGCAGCGCACGTTTTATATTGAGCCATACTCTGGTGAGCGACAAATTACTCAACTTAAGTGCTTTCCTGCTCGTTTCTTGCGCTACCACCAGGGCATCATATCGAACTTGGTGGCTCGCGGGTTATCGTTTCAATCATTCGCTAGGAACAAGAGCGTATGTGTCAAAGGATGGACTTTGACTCACTCGCCGCTGGGAAAGCGGTATTGTGCTGCTGGGGCTGACGATGACCCAACGCCGCTCAAGAGTCGATACGTTGACTCGCAGGTGATCCTTGCCTGTTCCGAAGCTGGCCATATGACTCCCTCATGGCGGCCAGATTTCGTCCAAAACGTCACTTATTTTGACAATGTGCAAGGCGATCAGTGCCGGCAACAACTAGACATCATATGGTGGACAGATCGCCGACGTGTGCAGCAGGTTGGAGGCGTCCTGGACTACGTTTTCCTGAGCAGTAGCAAGCCCGGCGGTTATGCTGTCAAAGATATCAAGACGTGTTCTTTTCTACAACACTGTTTGCAATTCAGAGCTGCCCTGTTGGACCGTGACTCCTGGAAAAGGATATCCGCCGTCCCTATAAATATGCCGTCAGCGAGCGATGTGTTGGTGCTCTTGCCACGGAGTATCTTGGGGTATGTGTTGGACGACCACTGCTTTGCCGTTCTTGACACTACCACGCTTTACACCCCCATACACCGGAAGCCGGAGCAGACCCTTGAGAAGCTCATTATTCCCCATTCTTTCAAACATGCAATCAGCACCCTTATCGACGCTCACTTCGCCAACAGGCAGCCCAGCGAGCCCTGGGCGTGGACTAAGAGAGACACCCGAAACAGCGGCCCGAAAGATGAACAAAGGGTGGCTATTCTATTGCACGGGCCATCCGGCGTGGGAAAGACTGCGACGGCCGAGGTCTTTGCTCATAAGCATGAGAGGCCACTATTTAGAGTCTCATGTGGGGGCTTGGACTGGATGTCAGAAGCGATGGAGGCTGACTTGCAGGAGATTTTCCGGCTGGCTAGCTTGTGGGACTGCATCCTTGTGCTTGAGGAAATCGAAAACCTGCTGTACACCAGGATGCACTCAAGTAAGTTTATAGACGCGAGAACGAACCCAGATGATGTCGGAAGAGTCCTCCCCCTTCAAATAAGTCCGGTTCTAACCTTCAAATCTCATTTGCGTAGATTTTGTCCACATGCTAGAGCGCTTTGATGGCGTTGTCTTCATCACCACTGATAACATAGACGCAATTCAACCGGCACTTCGAAATCGCGTCAACCTGAGCCTCTCTTACCTAGATCTCCATTACAAGGCCACCCGGGATATTTTCAAGGCCAAAATTACTCGGGACCAGGCTAGTCCCATATCTTGGGACTCGCGAAGCATTCCGGTCCAGCTTGAGGCGAGCTTCCGTAAGCCTGAATGCAGCAGGGGGTGGAGCAGCTGGCTCGTGAAAAACACTGTCAAGATAGCTGAGTCGTTTGCTCGCAATGACTACCGAGCTAGAAACGGTGTGCTGCCACGACTGAGTTCTGAGCACCTTCTCATGGCTATAGAAATGATCAGGAAAGCTGACGACCGAGTTTGGCCCGTGGAGAAGAAGGAATGTTACTCGGAAGTGGGCAGGGCGAAGAGGGTAAGAGTAGACCCTTTCCTGTCTCCAAGGAACTCTGAAGATCCATACTTGCGCAGGGCACCTGGGTATCATTTGTCCACTGCTCCAGGAGAAAACGAATATTCATCTACATGCCATGGTGCACACAACACTAGCCATGGTAGCAACGCATATGCGTACCCACAGACGCCTTATAACAATGGGCAGTATGGCGGCGGCCCGGCCCCGTACCCTAACCCGCCATATGAAGCCGTTGGTATCTCGGCATACCAGTCTCACCCGCCACCGCCAACGAGCGGCTGGCCAATGGCCAAGTCGCCAGTGCCGGAGTACCCTAAAGACGTGTTTGACTCGAAGCCTCCTTATGTGCCACGGCCCTGGATCCCACAGGCCTGCCCTGGCCTAATGGGATCTTCTGGGCCTCCCCGACCTTTTGACCAAACGGGATCTCTTGGCCAAACAAATACACAACAGTCAAAAGAATATCACTGGCAACCAAATACACGGACGCAGAGGCAAAATGCGGAGTCTTCGTCGGCCAGTCGACCAATATCGATGGGGCTATTTGGTTCGGAAAAGCCAAGGAGATATGCCAAGGTATCTGTGATGGAAGTGCGGGACGGCTCTTCAGAAGAATCTTATGTTAGCGACTCGCTGGATACGGAGAGGTAGGGGAGATGAGGGAAAGATATTGGACGCTGTTTAGCGTAGGCTAGTATGTATGCTGAGCTGGATAGATATAACGATTTGGCAACGAAATTTTGTAGTTATGTCTATTAGCTACCCTGATACACTTGATACAATAGCTACGTTGTGTAGCTGTCCTTGGATTTCCTATTGCTCAATTAAACAGAATGAGCATATTTGTAGCTACTCAGGAACCTGTATGCTTAATGCTGGATCTTCCTTGTGGCATGTGCTCTTCTACTTGTTACACAAGTAAACAGTCTAACCATCCTCGCGTGTGGCATGCCTCGGCAATATCACCATAAAAGCGAGGCCCTGTCCTTATTGTTATAGAGGAAACCGCAAAGAGAATGACATGGAGAGGTGATGCTAACAGTACGGCATAGTCACAATTACGACACAAGGCCGGCCTTGTATGTCTAGGCTACGTAAGCTTTGCTCATTGACGAGCGGCGAGCTAAGGCAGGATAGCTAGCGAGGGCATCTGTTCAGATCTTTTTCAAAGGTAGATAAAGTTAATAGCTTTTGCTATTTAACTGCAGCATCTTATGCCCATATGTCTTGTCCCTAGCCGGGCAAAACCAATGATGCAGATTATGCACCGGCTATATTCAGCATGCATATATGTTTATCGTCACAACCGTAGCAGCGTAATGTAATTGGCTTAACAGGCGTTCAATCGGGAAATAGTCCAGTCTTCTCCACATATGACATCAACAAACTTGCCCTACAGGATACACCATGCGACCGCAGTGCTAGTTGTCCCACTATCTAGACTTGGCGACCATTTGTCATGTATTGAGTGACATCATTAAAGTCTGAGAACCAGATGCTTCGACAGTCAAACGAGACGCTTAGCAAGAAGCACAGAGCGGACGGAAAGAAGCTACAGAATACGAGACAAGCAATTGATCAAAAGGATGTTAACACGCAGTTAGAGGCGAAATTATGGAGAGGTGGCGGTCGAGAGTCGAAGCTAGTGAATGAAAGGCGCTGTAAAACATGTGGCAGAGCTAGTCATAATGCAAGAACATATCAGAATTTTATTGAGATATATGGAGAAGAGAATAGCAAGAGTTTTAATTGATAAGATGCTTTGGTGCTTTTTTATGAAAGAACCTATAATCTAGGTGGTAAAAGATTGGGCGGCCGCTTATTATGTATGTTGACTATGGTAAAGCCTCCGCTTTTGAGCCACTTGGGATAGGGAAAAAAGAAGCAGAAGATCTGATCAAGAGTAGGCTCTTGGCTAGGAACCAAGTCCTATCAGCCTAGCTATTTGCAATTGGACATCTCCACAACTTCCGGAAGTCCAGAAGGACCATCGCACACGCAGATTCCGTACTCGATGCGGCAGTTCTTGCGCTCTCTGGCAACGATGTTACCATTCATGTTGCCTGCATCGACAGCAGGCAGTGCAATAGCAGTGCCAGCAAGGGCGAGGAGGAAGGTAACAGTCCAGTATTGCATTTTGCTGGTTTGGTTATTGGTAGAAATGAAGTTGAGAGACTTGTGAAGACAAGAAGATCAGAAAGAAGTGTCAAATAGAAACGAAATTTCAAAAGACTCTAGGTTGAGATAAGTGTCTGGAGTTAGAAGGTTGATGTAGATGTGAAGAACTAGAAAAAGGACTGATTATCATGGAGGGAGGAGAGGTCTTATATACATGAAAAAGGACAGACTATCATGGAGTGAGTAGAGGTCTTCAATACATGCCTGGATATATCGTTGAGCAAAACTCAATCGAGTACATAAATCTATCAATGCTTCTACATCACAAGAGCTATATCGAGCAACGGACTGTAGAGCACACAGGGGCCTGTGTATCGATCTCTGGAAGTTAACTTGATATGAGCTTTTAGCTACAACATAATACTCGTGGAAGTAATGGATTACGTACTGGTATAGCTGTTTGCGCATTGTTCAACCTTCTGTTTCGGGTTGTGCGCCCTAATCACTCGATGCACGCTCTACTATGGGTTCAACTCACACATTTGTGATATTCTAATAGTATAAGTTTGTCCTGTTGCTCTTCTACTTTAGTTTCTTTTCCTGTCTTCTCTAGATTAAAATTAATAAAACGCTTTAAGGTGACTTTCATGAGTTTTCACTATCGTGCACCGGCAGCAGTGGGAACGAATCACCGCGCCCAGATCAACGAAATGGTGGGTGGTATGAGGAAGTTCATACTAATAGGACCAGAGGTTAATAGATCACTCACTACATGCCAATACAAAGACTGCTATTAAAGTAAGCTCAGTCGGCCTAACCTCAGGCTATCCTCGACATGCGGAGCAACTTGTCTTGGGTCTGACAACCCTCCCCCACCCCTCTACCACACAACTCACAACAATGCCGGTGCTTACGGGTAAAGTTTTCCATTGAACTATCATCCTTGACAACTAACATGGCTTTTGCGCCCCTTTATGGTTAAGCAGCTCGTGGGTCAAACAATACATTGATAAGGCTCCTGAAATGCATGGAAGGCGTTAGCGAGCGACAACGCCTATGTTCGGATTTAACACTTGTGCACAAAACCCGAAAAGTACCGGTTTCTGCGTTTTAATACAGGGCAATGGATACATGAGGCAAATCTGCAAGAAACATTATTGATCTGCTTCCTATGCAAGAACTATGATTCCCGAATTAAGTCAGCCGTAACGTAATATACAAGCGAACGGGACATTTCTCAATTCCTATCGCATTCATTACTCTATGTGAAGGATTTGATAAGTGTGTAGAATACTCACAGTGGGGTCGAACGCTGTTTATTATAAAGTTCTTGGGAAGTATAAGGAAACCAAACCATACTTCCAACATGGGGGGAGGGACAACAAGCGTACTTATGCTTTGTTGATCACCTCTTCCAGTATCTCCGTGATTCTCCTCCTACTTGATTCCCTCCTCGTGGAACATGATAGAGCCTTCCTGTGAGCTCGTGAAGCTTGCTGGAAGTTGGTGAAGTAGGTGCACCATTGCTCTGATGGGCTTCACGTGCTGATGGGTCGTCGTCTCAGTCTTGCAGCAAGGGCTGGGCCGGCTCAGTGCGCAGGTCCACATTCCGGGCCGTGTCCCGTAACACATCCAATGGGTAGAGAGGGAGATTACCTTGTGTTTAGAGAATAAGAATCAAGTGGTTAATTTGAATGCAAAGACAGCTAAGATAAACGTGATAGAGACAAAGGCTGTGAATTGGCCCTTTCGAAGAAGAAATTCACAGCAGCTGTAGTAGTATTTGTGGCTGCTGTTGCTACTTGTAAAGAATCCCGAGATTTGGCTGGCTGTTAGTGGCTAGTGCACAGACATCACCGCCCGTGGGGCTTGTACCTGTAAGCTGAAGCCAATCATAGTGTGTAAAATTTGGTGCCCACATAAGCCAGATGCCCGTGTAGCAAGATGTGATGCCCGTAGTGATGAACTGATTAGGTAGTTCAAAGGAGGGCGCAGGGGCCAACAGGGCCCACGGGTACCCGTCGCTATAAGAATCGCACGGGTAGGTAAGCAAGCTTCCGCTTTCGGCATAGCTCACAATAATGAAGTACAGCACTGCGATCAATTGGACGTCCAAGTTACAACAACAGATCTATTATTAAATGGCAATAGATTCTATTGCGAGCTGGCCATAATCCAGGAATTTATCTGCTGTTGTTCTTCGATATCCTCCTCACTTCGCTCCCATGTTCCACTAACACCTTCCATAGGGTCTTTTTGGAATACATAGTGCAGCGCTATTCTGGAGTTGGACTAGGAGACTGTCCTCCCACTCGTTCCAGCTGCTGTCACTGAGTATAATCGGATTGCTGGCAATTTCTGGTGTTGGTTTCGGCCCTGGTCCTGTAAAGTGTTGTGTTGTATATTGTGAGATCACACAAAATATTACAAGCTTAACTGTTGTTTGCGAGAACAATACGAAAATCGTTCGACGAAGGTAATTTAATATAAGCTCACATGTCAGTGACCCAAGTCAGGATTGCCAGGATATCTGACCCCGATCCAATTCGGCTGAACGTTAGGGTTAGCATCAGACATAAAGGACCCTTCGTCCAAGGCCCATGTGTTTGGTCTAGACATGGTAGTGATGGATGTATGAATTGATTGAGATCCGCTCTTCAAGCAAGAATTAGTTGGACAATCAATCACTGATCCAGGGCTCCCTGAGCATCGCTCTTCTTCTTCAGTGGCAGCAACCACTTGTATCTTGAGAAATTATCGACAATCACCGCATACCATCGATGACCGTTCCTTCCGGTCTCATGCGGGCCAGATACATCTATTGACACGCTGTCAAGCGGCTCTTCTGCTGCCATAGACACTGATGAACTTCCATGGCTTCGTGTCATTTTTCCTTTTGAGCAATGCTCACACGCGTAATTCTGCGGTCTTGGGGGCGTTTTTTCCGAGTTTATCGCCCTCAGTCTCTTGTCACTAATGTGACCAAATCTCTGATGCAGTTCGTCATATGCTAGCAAACACGCGCTAGTGACTGTATCGTCTTTTTGTAATGGAATGACCATCTTGTCCTCTCCATCACCAATCGTGACTTCCATGTCCTTGAACAAAACGGATTTTCCCTCTCTCATCAGAGCCATTACCGATATCAAATTTTCAGACAATTCTGGCACATACAGAACTTTGTACAACTCGAGCCTTTTATTGCCAATCTCAAAATCTACCTTGCCAACCTTAGACGCCCCAATGCGACTCCCGTCCGCTATTCTAACTGTCCCCCGCGTTTCCACGGGATTCTTCAATACTGTTAGCTCTTTCGTCATATGACATGAGCATCCGGAATCGATGATCCAGTTATAGTGTTACGGGCTGCGCGCCCTGGTAATGTGATGTCGGTCCCACTCTGGATTCACGGTCACGCAAGGAACATTGACTGGTTGACTACACATAGGTTGCGTTTTGGTTTTCTTCTTCCTTTTGACTTTCTTCTTGTTTCTTCAGATTAGAATTAATAAATCGTATTAAGGTAACTTTCGTGAGCGTTCACCATCGTGCACCGACAACAATAGCATCGGGAGCACTTACTGCTTGGTTCATCCTCGGTGACTTGGTTTGCTTTCTGCTTTGTGTGGTTCCTTTTCTTCGACCAACACTCAGCCATCCGATGGCCCTCTTTGCCGCAGTTGAAGCATTTTGATTTTGATTTGGTACCGGAGCTTACTCGTTTACCAGTACTTGTCTCCTTCCAGACCTCTTCTAGTTGTTCCAATATTTTGCTTGTCGACATATCCTTCTTTCGGTGGCACGCCTTGGCCACCTTATCGTACTCCTGGGGAAGCAAGTACACGAAATTCCATAGAATCGACTTGTGCGTCTCATTACCAAGATTATGGTGCTTTCTATACACCGTGTCGAAGTACACCCAGCTTTGTAGAATCGTCAATTCCTTTCTCGAAGGAGAGCGGAGGATACTTCTCATTTCTTCGAATGACAAATCCGTTGTATCCAAAGGACAGACCGCCTTCAACTTATCGTAAGCGTTTTTGACCATCGTTTCGTCCCTGATCATGATTCTGAACGACTCGCTCAAACTAAGTTCTAGGATTGTCAGGGCGAAATCCTCGTCCTTCTTCTTCTTGTTGGTACCAGGGTCTTTCGCCTCCCTCTCCACCCCCTCCATGGGGTTCTCTGCCAGCAGATACTGGAGCCCTTCACTCTGAAGTTGAACGATGAAGTTCGACTCCCACTCCTTTCAGTTGCGGCCCTCGAGTATTTCTGGCATGTTGACGTTGATAGTTCGATTAAATTCGTTCTCGGTGTCGCGTAAAATAAAAGATATATAAAACAAGTTCCGTTAAGAAACTTATAAGAACACTATACGAAATGTTCTCCAAAGGTAATTTAGTATAGGCTCATAACCTGATAAATTGGTCCTTGAATTTTGTATTAATCTAAATGAAAATTCTGTCAACCCCTCTTTCTATTTATGCTCTCCCACTTCTTCTCAGATAAGAGACCTGTCTTATCTGTTTACCCGGACTTTAACCGGAACCCATGTGTTTGGTCCAGACATGGTAGTGATGGATGTATGAATTGATTGAGATCCGCTCTTCAAACAAGAATTAGTTGGACACATTCAACAATCAATCAACCACTCGCTCTTTCGTCTCTTCATTCTAGGACATGCAGTACATCCTCCTAATATTTACTGTTAGTTGGCCAGCAATTGATCAGCCCTTACTTTTACACCACGCAGCCGGGGCAGAAATCATCGCAAATCCAAGTCCAGAGTGAGCTGAATGATGCTCTCTTGATCAAAATCAGATAGTCGACGCGATTAGAGGATATAATCGTGTCGCGATCGAATGCCCCTTTGCCAACTATGTAGACTATGCTCGGCGATTCTATAGAGGTTTGCAGCGCTTTGGATGCTTGATTGTGGGCTATTTTGAAGGGCTTGAAGCGCAAGAAGCGTTTGAGCCTCAGTATTTGTGGTTGACCTATTTAATGGTTGAAGAATCGATTGGTCAGGTGAAAAATTATGTTTAGGATG